>JASDQU010305932.1:22658-47066 GCA_032191745.1 Picea mariana | reverse complement strand
GCTGAAGAGAGGCACAACCTCATTTAAAATTTGAATTGAATGTAATTAAATGTTGTAGGCTGGTGAGCCATAGAGTCGTGCCTTTGTGCAGGCATTAGGTAGATCAACCATTAATGAGTTGTATGGATGAGATATAGATTTGGATAGCGGACTAAACAACCCATTCAATGCAATTGAATAGGGTAGGTAGGTTGGAGGGAAGAGCTCGAAGAGCCCCCTCAGGTAAAGGAGGTTTCATATCTCATGTGGGTAGTAGATGTAGAAGTAAGTGGTAGTCGAGGGAGAGATAGAAGAGTAGAGAAATCTATGTGTAGAGGGCATAAGAGAAGAGTCGAGACCTTGTTATAGGCCATGCTCAGGAACACTTTGTATAAACATGCATTTTCCATGTTTAATATAAACAGAAGCAGTTTTTCTTGCATTACTGTGTGATTGAATGAATGTCTGTGAGTGTTCATGTATGCTGTAGATGTATGTTGTAGGTTTGCATTTGCAGGAGTTGGTTTAATTTTAGGGTTGAAGGTCTTTGAGGCTTCACACCAGGAGGGTGTGACAAAACACTGTGGGTTCTGATAGCCATGCACAGAGGATGCATTTCTGAACACTGTGGGTTCTGATAGCCATGCACAGAGGATGCATTTCTGAACACTGTGGGTTCAGACAAAGATGTGCTGCGGCACAAGAACTAGAGTCAACAACTCAAGAAAGACCTCAAGGTTGCTGAACACCTTGGAGGCAAGGATGTGTGGAGGAAGACACAGTTGCAGACAGAATCTCTGAGGAGTTCTGTGAAGCTCTTCCAAGTGGGCATTGAGAATATGCACAGTGGTGCTGAGGAATAACTCTGCTGAGAGTTCAGAGAAGAACCAGAATCACTGAGGATTCTGTGGAGCTCTGTCAGGTGGGCATTGAGCAGGTGCAAGGAGTGCACAGAGGATAGAACTGTTGGATGTTCTGAGAGAAGATACTCTGCCAGGAGGGCATTGAGTCAGTGTGCAGGCAGGTACAGAGAAGAGAAGAGAACTCTTTGAGTTCTGGAATTTAGAGGAAGAATCCACTGAGGGATATTCACAGGGTTGCTAAACACCCTAAAAGACTCAGCAAGAGGTTGCTTGAGCAGAAGGATAGCCAGGAGGGCATCCAAACATTCTCCATCTGTGGGAGAAGGAAAAAGGATAAAATCCCTTAGGGTTCTAAGCGTGTGAGAAGCTCAGGAGAGATAGCATAGTGCGTGCGTGAAGACTCTACAGAAGCGCAGACATTGGAATCCTTTGAGGATTCAGAAGGAACAACGTTATCAAGAACGCAGGTGAGGACTCGAATTCATGGAGTTCGCAGAGGTGAAAGGGAGCAAAGGTTGAGGCCTTTGGGAACTTGGAGTTTTTCCAAGTCTGGGAAGAAGTGCGCAAGCTCAGGAGGGAGCACAGTAGCCGTCAGATCTTGAGCGGAGAATCCAACAACCATTATATATGTCAGGAGTTGCAAGGGAGTTAAACCTCACATAGCAGAACATAAGCAAAGTCCCGAAAGGATTGACAAGCATCGGGATATTGGCATTCTCATGGATAGGAGATCGGGTAAGTCCACCTTGAAAATCTCGACACAAATCTGGGTCATCCATCTGAGGGAGGACACGTGTCATGTGATCGTCCATTTCAGAGATCTGGGTGCTGGTATTCGTGGAGGCAAGAGTCCCGAAACAGGCGTCGGGATATCGGGACTTCAACGATTAGCATATCGGGAGTCTCGAAGACAAGAGATCGGAAATTTCTATAGGAAAAGTCTCGAGGAATATCTGAGCCATCTGTTTGTGGAGACATGTGGCGGAAACTGGAGACCCATCGATATATCGGCTACCAGGGTTTTGAGTTGACAAAGAGTTTCCGTCATCGGAGCATTGAAAACTCTGAAACAGTAAGATTGGATCAGGGTCATCCAACAGTTGGGGACACGTGGAGGAGATCCAAATTATCGAGAGAAGAACCGATAGAAAAGTCAAACCGGAGCATCGGAGTTCGACATTTCATGAGTCCTGAAGACGAGACATCCGAGACACTTGAAGTCACGAACAACGAGAGGCGATCAGGACTGTCCATCTGGAGAGGACACGTGGCAGTGATTGAGGCCTCCAGAAAAAGGTCCCGATAGGAGAGACACATCGGAGAGATCGGGGATTGGGATATCGAGAATCTCGTGGACACGAAGTCCTTACAATTCAGAATTGCAAAGTCCGAAACCCCGACAAGGAGGGAAGTGCCATTGAGGGCCATCTGTCAGCACAATGGAGAATCGACATTCGAGAGATCGGGGAAGTAAAGGGCAGAAGCACTTCAACATTTGAAGTCATGAAACCTCAAGGGAGATCTGGAGCCATTGGTTTCATAGGCGATCACAGCCATTGATTGTGCTAAGGCAGATAGAGATTGTTAGTTGATGTCACATCGTGCATCGGGATATCAAGAATCCTACGGACATGGGGTTTATGCATTTCGGCATTGTGATGTCCGAAACCCCGATAGGAGACAAGGCTGTGTTCTTGTGAGATAGTGGTCATATGGACCAACAACTTAGCCAGGAGGGATAACATGTAAAGTGCCGTATCAGAAAATCGGTGATCGAGAGATCGCGGGGACATAGGTTCATGACATCGAGGATAGAGAAACCCCGAATCTCGATAAGGATATAAGACTGCGGTCTTACGAGGGCTAGTCATATGGACTAGAGAGCCTAGCCAGGAGGGGATAAGGAAATAGAGGAGTGCATCGGCAAATCGGAGGTTGGGAGTTCAAAAGGATAGGAATTCTTGACATCGGGAAATAAGAAACCTCGAAACCCGAGACTGAGTCGGGGAAAATTCACAGGCATGTGCAAAGGCCGTGACAGGGAGAAAGAAGGACTTGTGGATCAGGTTTTCATCAAAGATTCCAGCAGGGAATCGAAAGAGCTGCTTCGGCTCTCATGAGGAATTGAACGATCCTATGAGCGGACGTAGGGTGCGTCGACTGCATATGCATCAGTTCCAGTCACGTTCTTTAAGAAGGAAACATGAAAAACATGATGGAGCTTAGAATGACTGGGCAAAGCTAACTGATAGGCCACCTATCCCACATGATCGAGAATAGTATAAGGACCATAAAATTTGGGCGCCAGTTTTTGAAAATGGTCATCCTTGAGGGAAGTTTGCTTGTAAGGTTGCAGTCGAAGAAACACATGAACCCCTTTTGAAAATAAACGTTCAAAGAGACTTTTATGTGCTTGTTGTTTCATGTGATTTTGGGCCATGACCAAATTATCTTTGAGGGTATGAAGAATATCTTCTCAAATTGTAAATTTTTGGTCAATCGCCTGGACCTTCAAGAAACAAGGAAAATATGAGAGGATTGAAGGTAGATTTTGTCCATATACTACTTCAAAAGGATTGATGCACGTAGTTGTATGGTACAAAGTTTTGTACCACCATTCAACTAGTGGTAACCATTGAGCCCACTAATTCTGCCTTTCCGATGCAAAACACGTAAAATATGTTTCTATACATTTTTTGACAACTTTAGTTTGAATCTCAGTCTGGTGATGATAATTTGTGTTGAGATGCAATTGGGTTCCTTATAGCTTGAAAATTTCTTGCCAAAAATTGCTGGTGAAAGTTGCGTTGTGATCAGAAACAATAGAATATGGCATGCCATGAAGCTTGAAGACCTGATCCATGAAACGTTGAGCCAAAATAGATGTTGTAAATGGTTGTTGAAGAGCACATAAATGAACATACTTGTAAAGACGATCAACTACCACCATGATGACTAATGTATTTCCCAATTTAGGTAAGCCGACAATAAAATCCATAGAGATATCTTGCCAAATAACAGGTGGAATCGAAAGTGGTTGTAGTGTGCCAGAAGATTTGACAGTTTCACCCTTGTTTCATTGACACACATCACATTCAACCAAAAAATTATGAATGTCATGTTTCATACCCTCCCAGAAAAAAAGAGCATTTAACCTAGTCATAGGTTTTGGTAAACCCAGAGTGCCTAGATGTGGGTGTATCATGAAGCTCAGAAAGTACTGCAGATTTATTTTTTGATTGTTTACATAAATACAAATGACCTTTGTATCACAGCTCATCATTGAGCCAAGAGTAACCTAGGGAAACTGGAGAATTGGATTGCAATTTTTGTATCAGATGCGAAATTTTGGGATCGTGTAGCCATTCCTGGTGAACAAATTGGAGCCAATCTGGTACAATGAAAGAGAGAGAAAAAATATACCCTTCATCTTCATATTTTCTGGAAAGTGCATCAGCAACCACATTGTATTTTCATTTTTTGTAAATGATCTCTGTTACATATGGTTTTCGTCATCTGGGTGATATCTTAATAATGGTATATGTAGGCTCTCAACAAGGACTTTTTGCCTGAGAAAAGTGGCCCTTGTCTCTTTCCAAAAACATACTTTTAAAGTGAGTTTACAGGCCACCTATAGCCTACGGTGAGAGAATTCCTCATTCTCGTAGGCCACCTACACTTAGGGTGCGAACTTCTCGCAGTTTGCTCCATACATAGGGTGTGAACTTGTTTTTAAGCTTAGAAAGGAGAAGAGGTCTCAAGGGTTCTAGAAGGGAATCTTCTAGAAAATGAGTTTGCATTCGTATGGTTGTCATTTTACTGACTTCTCAGATTTGATGGGATCATCCTCATCCATGTAACCATCTCATCTTCTCCTATATATTGAAAGGTTTCTCATGGAAAATGTTAAGCAAGATTAATTGAAGAATTGGTGAAAGAATTGTGTGAAGAACCCTGCTAGAACAGAGGCTTGAAGACTCTAATTGGTCTATCAAGAGGAATTGGATTTTATTCATGAAAATACGGAGCAAGTGTGTGTGTTGGAAACAAGGGTCACTAAAGGGAAGCTTGCGACATGAAGGTGATCAGGTTGTATCTTCTACTTTCAATTAAGATGATACAACGGCATGTCCCTTTCCCATAAAGTCACTCTTACTTTATTGTGTAATTCGTTGATCATATGCATAAGTTGACTTTGAATACATTTTGCTATCTTCACTTTGGTTGGTTTGTGTTGTCTTAGATTTGACCTCATGAGAGCACTGGAGCGAAGCGGGAGCAACAGAGACCTAAGGAAGCGATATAAAGGTATGTCACTTGTTCCTCCCTATTAGCATGTTCAATGATTACAACTTAGGGAAAGAGTCATGTCCTATCCTGTTTTGTTCTAGATCCATGTGGATCTAGGGAGATATGTTAGTGTCCGCACCTACCGATTAGTCCGATAACAAAATTGGTGACTCCACTGGGGATGCAACCCATTTTTTAGTGCTTTTTGGTGTTTTTCCTTGGCCATTTTCTCTTACCTTACCATTTTTCATCTCTATCAATATCTGAGTCTTCAGGAGACCCAGAAAGACTCTTTGGGTCCAGAGGTTCCTTAAAAAATTTTGTTCTTTTTCCAAATTTTTCTTAGTTTCAGGCATTCTCGTACTGAATCTTTCTATAGCTTGTGAGAAACCATAGAGTTCGCACCCCGGTTTTCAGTCCAGTGCGAACCTCTCGCACTCTACTTGTGGCTAGCCTGCAAGAATGATCCATTCTCGCACTGTACACCACTACCTGCCTGCGAACCCATTTGAAAATTTTTGGGATTAAGGTTTTTTGTATGCTCAGATGACCAGACTTGTATGTGTGTCTGAAGAGAACTTCTTGGGCCACTGATTGATTGTTTCTTGACTTCGGATTTTTTGGATGATTAGTCTTCCGAAATTGAAAGCACTTCTTGTTCGTTTTTCTCAACTGTTATCTCTTGACCTTTTCTTAACAAGGATATAATCTTTGGTCCTGTAATCTGAGTGCTTGTTTGGTTGGGAGTCGGTGATCGGTTTAAAAGTTGGGATTGATTATCTTTTACAATTGCTCATTACTTGGAAAATTGTTACTCTTATGCATTTGAAAAGACGAGTTTTGTCTACTTGTTATTTTTGTCTTCATTGAAAGATTGGTTTGGGTTTTTTGTATATTACTTTTCATTAGTTGTTTGTTTTTTCTTAGTTCCACCACTATTGTGTGGTTTCTATTGAAAATTAAAAAACATTTTTTATTTTAAAGAAAATTTTTATTTCAAAAATATTGGCACTCAATCATTGAAATTGAACGAATAGAGAATTGGCATTGGTCATGATTTGTTAATATTGCATTTTCAAAGAAGATTATATATCATAGTTCAAGATTGTTCCAGAAAACTCCTCTTTCCCTCCTATAAATAGATTTCATCGAACAAGAATTGATATTTTTCATTCCTATCTATGCATTGTTGGGTCAGAGTCTCACACAACATCGGTTTCATTTCCATCTCCTTTGAGTAACAACAACCTTTAATAATATCACGCAAATTTTAAAATTTAGCTACCAACTCTTTTCTAGGGCTCTATTACACCAACATCATCTAGGCTAGAGATTTGGAATAGGCAGAGAGATACACTCTCCAAAGCACAAAATACACAATAGCATCTTGTGGTAAGGAGTGTCAAATTCCATTTGCAACATTTTTTCCTGGGAAGACTTCTCACACAAGGGTCAAACCTGAGGTTGAATTGATATTCATAGAGTCACTCACCCTACTTTGTTTATATTGGTGTAGAGATTTCACATATTACGGGGGTCACTTGAAGGTATACCCACAATGATGAGTGAAAGCCTCTCAAGATGATTTCAGGCTAGATACCCTACCCTTGCATGTGGATCGGACTGATGACTATCCCCCCATGCTTTATTGTTGTTGGTGGTAACCTTAGTGGCCTATATTCTTAGGGTCTTACACAAGGTGACTGTGAAGAGGCAAGTCTTCATGGTACTTGGACTCGATGTTGGCCAAACTCACTCGGGCCCCTTGGAGGGTATACCCACGATTATGTGTGGGAGCTTGCACCAGAGTGTAAGTCTATTAAGCAGGTCGTCAATGTAACTTTTCCACATTAGCCCAGCCCCTTCTCGTCTCGTTGTTGTGACGTTAGATTTCATCACCAACTAGTGACTTCATAATTACAAGGTCTTGTTTGCTTGGTTTTTCTTCCTAGATTGTTTACTAGCGCATGTTGTTTGTTTACCCAAGTTGACCGTAGAATTTTCTTCATAAGTTTTCAACTCGATCACAATTGACCCTCCACATCATTCACATAGAAGGCAAGGCTTACCCCCGGAAAATCTGGAAGGTTCTCAACCCTTTCCTACCAGCTCACCGGAGGGCTGTCCTCAATAGAGTGAAGTCCAATATGTCACCACTCCACAAGTGGAAAGAATTGACTCTCTAGAACGATTTCAAATTTCCAATTCTCGAGAGGACATTCAACTTCATCCCAACTCTGAGAGATGTATTATGTGAGTGAATTCTTTTGGAGACTTGGTTTTTTTGTCTTTTGGATCACCAACTGGACCTTTTCCAGGACCTGAGGGTCAATAGCCTTTTTGGGCTACTGGCATTTTTAGATAGGATCTCTTTGGCTCAGGAGTAGGCATTGATATCACCATCTCACCTACGCTACCAAAAACATCTGATCCAGACGCAGTACCTTTTACTATTGCTTATTATTTTTCTAGTACCGAAGCTCCATGAGCTGACCACATCTTGAATCTCCCTTTACAAATGGTCCATTACACAGATACTATGAGTCTTCACATCGGGATTACCATGACTAGACAAGATGCTATTAGCACACCACTTTCGCCCAGAGTCACCCCGACACTTCCACATGGATATCGTGCATTGAATGCCTTTATCCCCATTCCTACACAAATCACATATGGAACCCCTAAAAGTCCCACTTCTTCTAGGCACTCTCCTCCCGGTTTAAGTCTGACACTCTCTCTACCCCCTTTCAGAGGACCTTTTCCATCATTTATCGGCGGTGCTGACCCTCGTTGCACCATTCTGTCATTCACACCAAATTACCAGATTCCTATTGGTGGAAAATTTCACCAAGGAGGCCCAACTCAACCCCCCCTTATAGGGAAAATCCCAATTGGAACACAACCCCTGATTGGAGGACCATCCCCACCGACCTCACCCTATGGACAGAACATACCTCCATCCTTGGCCCAGTATTGGAATCATCTGATACAACATAATCCTCAATTTATTGGGGGGAAACAACCTCAAGCTACATGTGTTATACCCCCTAGCATAGGCCAACCATATCCAGGTATGTCCAATCCTATCTAGGGATCGAATGCTCAACCTCACACCCCTATTCAAGGATACAATCCCATGAGTTACTTGCCTCCACAACAACCACTGAATCTGCCTGGATCCTCACATTATATGTAGACTGCTTATGGTCCCACTCGTTTGCCGATGGGACTCCCTCCCCAAAGTCACCAGTACCCCCATGTCAACAGACAGTTACCTTTCTTAGCCACCCTGGACCTCCTAGATCTGTCAAGGATTTTAAATGATCTGATCCGTCACTCTCCCCAATGACCCGCCATACTGACCAAACTACTATCTGACATCCCTAAATTCAATGGAAAAGTAGGAGAGGACCTGAACAATCACGTAATGACCTTTCACCTTTGGTGCTCATCCAACTCCTTGATGGATGACTCTATTCGTTTACGCCTTTTTCAACGAACTCTCACGGGTTCTTCCGCGAAGTGGTATATAGAATTACCATGAGGTTTCTTCGCCGACTTCAACACCCTTGCTATGGCTTTCCTCACCCACTACCAGTTACCAATCCACTATGAAACTGGGACCGATATTTTGAGTTCTTTCAAACAAACCAAAGCCAATCATATCTCCGATCACATTCATGAATGGCGACGGAGATGACGTCTCATCAAACTCGAACTTCTCGATCAGTTGCTGGCAGAGTGGTTCACAAAATCATTCATGAATGACATCGATTGTGACATCACCATGGGTGGAGTTCTCACAGAAGAATAGGCCATTAGTCGTGCTCAATACCTTGACCTCGTTTACTCAGAAATGAGTACTCTTTACGACTTACTCCCTGAAGCACCTCATCCTTCTACTTCCACCACTTCAACTACTCCTATTGCTTCTCATGCAGCTGATGGTGTGATTGACACTTTCCATGCCTAGCCACATTCCGCCCAAACCTCTAGCAACAACCCCAAATCCATTTCTTCTAATGTTCAAAATGATTTTTCTCCTACCCCTCCCACTGGCAAGACTTCTTAGGTAAATGTTTTTCAATCTACCCCCACCAATAAAAAAAAATACAGAAAGGGAAAGGGTAAGAATAAGGAGGACAAAAACAATTTGCAAGCAGAGAGAACCAAAACACCACCTATTGATGATAGGGATAAGCTTAAACCCCGATACCCTTGTCTTATCTGTGGTGATGATCACTACACTAACGATTGTCCATGACAAGCCGAGGTTACTAAGTTCCTTCAAGGGACCATGAAACTACCCACTCTGGTCATATTGTCACAACCTTTCCCTTCTCAACAATAGGCACAATTGGTCATTCATGACCAACCCTCCCCCTCCAATACATCCTATGTCTTAATGTGTACAGGAGATTCAAAGCAAAACAATATCACACTTACCACTCGAGCCAAAGATTATTCCTCCTCTAAAGAGAAGGTTGATGCTATACCTCCTTCATTGGTCCAACCATCTCCCACGACTCCACCTACCAATTGTCCTCTTCATCTCGAATGACCGAGCCTCAACATAGTTCTTCGCCCTCCTCCAAAGGGTGTTGTTCAGAAATCAAATTTCAATCCTCATGCCCGTGCTTCCCAGAACTACAGTATTGTTGAAGATTTGGCCCAAGCACCATCCACGATGTTAGCCCTCAAAGTCCTTCAAATTTTTCCTACACAACGGAAGGCACTGTTGAAATCTATCAGTGGAATCGACCCTACGGATACGAATTTAATAATTTTTGACTTGGAATATCACATTCCAAGGTTACTGCCTCAACTTGCATTCCAAATACAAGTTACTATCTCTGACAAAAACATTTGTAGAACTATTATTGACGAGGGTGCCTCGACGTGTGTCATATTTATTACCTGATGGAAAGCCATCGGCTCTCCCCCTTTGACTGAATCCCATAACACACTCAAAGCCTTTAATGGCTCTGGTTTTAAGCCTTATGATGTCCTCCCTTCATTGCCAATCATGTTAGATGGCAAGACGGTCCAAGTTGAAGTAGAAGTCTTTGAT
Organism: Picea mariana; assembly: GCA_032191745.1. Taxonomy (NCBI): domain Eukaryota; kingdom Viridiplantae; phylum Streptophyta; class Pinopsida; order Pinales; family Pinaceae; genus Picea; species Picea mariana. Next base: position 36,860 of record JASDQU010305932.1, on the reverse strand, counting down.
TCTCCTTTCGATTACAATCTCCTACTTGGCCATAGCTGGATTGGTTCCATGCGCACAATTGCGTCGAATCTTTTTTTTGTTGTACATTTCCCACATCAAGGAAAGGTAATTACCGTTGAACAATTGGCCTTCTTTAACTCGGATGCATGTACTGGCAATGTACCATTCATTTCCAAAACCCCCCCAGATATGAGAATGTCAGTGTGGGCCTTCTTAAAGACTCCTCGTTAATGGGTACCTTCTCCATCCCACCACTCGATGTTCCACATCCATCTGTTTTTTCGATTAACATGATCTCCACCTCTATTCACAGAACCCCTGCATCTCATGACCCATGGATGGTACCCGACCCTGGCGATCATCTTCATTATGGTGATGAAATGCCTTTGAGCCCGGTCCAATCCACCTATCAGGCCATTCAATTGACAACTCCTTCTACCCCCTCTCTTGGTGATTTATCTCTATATCCGTTCCGCGTCATTTTTCCCATGGACGAAATGATTATGTCTGTCATGGAAGACACCTCCTGGGACGATGGGCATCATCATTTCATCCTCTTCCTAGAACAAGACACCATCAAGAGCTACCAATGGATCTCGACCCCGTCAACCGTTATCATCATTTCCACCATTCCCGAGTCCACACACGATGTGTTTTCCGAAGGGAACATAATCAATATCTCACCCACCATTCCCCTTGACATATCCTTAAAAACTGGAATTGTCGAAAATGTGCATATCAAAGCTTCATGTTCCCCTGATGAAATCATCACCTACAAGTCACTTTTCAAACAATTTTGTGATGTCTTCACCTGGAGCTATGAAGAAATGTCGGGTATTGACCCTGACATTGTGATACATGAGATTAAGACTTTCCCAAACGCTAAACTCGTCTAGTAACGCCTTCATCCGGTCCACCCACGTAAGCGGCTACTATCAAGCTTGAATTTGAGAAGCTTCTCAAAGCTGGTTTTATTTACCCAGTGGCTCTCACTGACTGGGTTTCCAATCTTGTCCCAATTGACAAGAAACAAGGCACAATCCGCGCGTGTGTTTATTATAGGGATATTAACAAAGCATGTCCTAAAGACAACTTTCGTACCCCATTCATTGACCAGATTGTCAACAATTGTGCTAGAAGTGAAATCTTCTCTCTGATGGATGGTTTCTTCGGATATAATCAAATCACTATTGTTCCCGAGGACAAACAAAAAACCTCTTTTATTTGTCCTTGGGGAACTTTTGCTTATCGAAAACTTCCTTTCGGTCTAAAAAACATTGGCGCAGCTTTCCATTGTGCTATGTCTTATGCCTTTCATGATATTAAGCATATCATGCAGCCATATCTTGATAACTTACCCGCTCATTCCATGCGCTGGGTCGATCATCCAATACACCTCCGAGCCATCTTTCTCCGATGTTGTTCTTACCATATACGCTTGAATCCTCACAAATGCATTTTCTGCTTAGAATCCGGCTGACTCTAGGCTTTATTGTTTCACATCAAGGGATCAAGGTAGATCTTCTGAATTTCGAGGTGATTCTCAATCTCCCTCCTCCTTCGCTTCGCCAGTTACAAAGTTTGCAAGGGAAAGAAAATTTTCTTCGTTGTTTCATCCCAAACTATGCCGAGATAACTCTTGGATTTACATGACTACTCAAAAACAGGTCCAAGTTTGTATGGGATACCATAGAAAACAAAGCTTTCGAAGCTCTGAAATTGTCCCTAACACGTGCTCCACTTCTCTTCCCCCCTGATTACAGTTGTGATTATTTCCTTTACCTCGCGGCCTCGGATTACACCATCGCTATGGTTCTTTTCCAGGAGGATGATGCTTATGACGAACATGTTATCTATTACTTGATTCGAAGCCTAACGCCTACCGAAACCAAGTATTTACATGTCAAAAATCTAGCCTTGGAAACTGTCCAAGTAGTTCAACATTTTCGGCACTATATCCTCTCTCGCAAGACTACAGTAATTTCTAACTACAACCCTATGCAGCACATCCTCACCCGTCAACTGCTACGAGGAAAATACTCCAAATGGATCATGATACTCCAAGAGTTTGACTTGAAATTTGAATGTGCTAAGTCCAAGAAATCCTTAGTGTTTGTTGAGTTGATATGCAACTTTCCCTGCTCTAAGATGGAAAAGGTAGCATCCGATTCATTACCTGATGAATCCCTTTTCCTGATTAGTTCCGATGATCTTTGGTATAGAGATATCATCATATATCTCCAAACCTAGACTTTTCGTCCCAATTTGTCTAGTACTGACCACCATCAAATACGCTACCAAGCCCGTCAGTATATTATCCTTGATGATGCTCTCTATCGTTGTGGGATTGACTTATTTTTTTGACACTGCCTCACATTTGATGAAGCCAAGAAAGACCTAAATGCCTGCCATTCTAGAGCCTGTGGTGGTCATATGTCTAGGTATGCTACTTCCCAGAAGATCTTGTGAGCTAGGTATTTTTTTCCCTCTTTATTTAACGATTGTATAATTGTCATCCAAAAATGCCACGCTTGCCAGACCTACAACCATAAAATACGATCACATCCTGCTCCTCTTCACCCTCTGGTCTCTGTCGGTTCGTTTGCAAAATGGGGTATCGATTTCATGACATGTCACACTCACTCGATCAGGGGGCATGGATACATTATTGTAGCCGTAGACTATTTTATGAAATGGGTCGAGGTGATGCTGACATTTGACAACACCAGAAAGACTGCATCATTATTCATATTCAATCACATCATAGCCCGTTTTGGTGTTCCTCAGGCTATTGTCACTGATCATGGTAGCCACTTTAGAAACATCATGATGTCTGAACTCACGGAAAAGTTGGGTCCTTGCCATGAAAACTCAACACCCTATTACCCACAAGCCAACGGCCAAGTCGAATAAATTAACAAAGTTCTCATAACCATGCTTCGACGAATGATAGGGATTCACAAAATGAGTTGGAACACAATGTTTTTTTCAACATTGTGGGCTTACCAGAGGTCCATTAAGTCTGCTACTGGGTTTACACAATTCTAGTTAGTCTATGGTCTATAATCCATCCTGCCGATTGAATGTGTGAGATGCCCTCCCTAAAACTAGCCATCGAACTCCTACCAAACACTTCTACCGAAGAAGAATGTCTGTTGTATCTCATGTGATTAGAAAAAACTCGACGCAATGCCACCTTAGTCATAGAAGCCCAAAAGAAATGTGTCAAAGCCCAATACGACAAACATGTCAGGCCTTGCATTTTCTCCGAAGGTGATCTGATTCTCCTTTACAAACAAGATCGGGATGTGCTAGGGGATGGAAAATTTGAAGCTATGTGGCAAGGTCCTTACATCTTTAGAGGATTTTTGGAGAAAGGAGCTTACGAGTTAGTAGATTACGACGGTATCCCTTTGAGTGAACCCATAAATGGGTTATACTTAAAGAAGTACTATGCCTAAGATCACCTGTGCATGAATACTTGTATTTTATTGTATCATACTTCTTGTGTGTTATTGTAGTATTCTTTTTCATTATCTAGTCTCTACCCTTATGTTACGCTATGTTTGGTTTCCATATGTCCGAGTCTTCACTACCCCACATTGGCTTCGTTGATGGCGCTAGCCGTAGTACTTAGAACCTTGCTTCTGCTGCTTGGGCAATTTACACCCCTACAAATGAACTTATCACTCTATGAGGTGTGTGTCTTGGCCATGCGACCAACAATATTGCAGAGTATAGCGTCATTATTGAATTGTTGATTGATGTTATTTCGCTCAGTATCCATCACTTGGTTGTACGACTCGATTCGCAGCTAGTAGTACTACAGTTAAGTAATGTCTATGTTATTCGAAGTCCTACTTTATTATGGGTATCTTTACGAATTCGCCTCTTGGAACGTTATTTTGATTATATTGAGTATCAGCATATTCCTAGATTTCTAAATACATTAACTGATGCATTATCTAACTATGTATTAGACAAACATTTGGGCCATTTATAAACCAATCACATCACATGTATCACACAACAGAAGATAAGATGGTAGAAGCCATATATATGTATATAACAATCAAAAGTTTTTACAAAAAGTTTCTGTCCAAGGACTAAAATTTCAAAATCGAAAGCCCATAGCTTCTACAAAGTAGTGTCATGGGTGACGCTCATGATAACACACGACCGCCCGGGCAACCCTATGAAGTAGTTGGCCAATAGACTCTGACACACCCACAGTGTGGCATTGATAACACTGAGGGACCTCCCTGACAGTCATGTCTAGAATGTCAGCAGTCACCCCCTCCAAGTTTTTCTCCACTGCCTCATAGTCTTCAGCATCCCATCGCGGAACTGGAGCCGCCTCTCCTCGTCACTGAATAGGAGATGTACCTAGAGGTCGATATGGCCCCACATCTATGCCATCAAAAGGAGATTTTCGATTAGTCCTTGAACAAACATAAAAACATTTTATATGATAAAAATTACAAAAAAATTTAAAAGAACAAAATGTGTACTTCTTACCAAGGTCACCCCACTGAGAATCCTCAGGTAGGGTTAAATTCGGGTCCCCTCGGAAGTCCAATCTAGCATAAGCATAGTCATCAACCATTAACATCTGTGGTCGCAACCAGTCAAAGAAGAAATCATTGTATTTGATGATAGGTCTAGCTACGTGTTGGGCCATGAGGTTGCACCACCTCATCATCCTCAGATCCTGTGGGGCTGGTAAACCCCACTCAACCTGTAATCTCAGCAAGGGGACCCTCTCAAGAAAGAAGGACACCAAAAGTGATCCATACCCGAATTGATTCAAGTCGTCTTTCCTACATTTTGTCAATTGCCTCTTCATACTGCGGAGAACTGCATCTGACCAGTTGAAGACTCATGGCTCTATACACTCTATCGCAAACTGGAAGTAGCTATGAAGAGCCATATGTGGAGCTATGCTCCCAGCCATGCATGCTATGGTGAACAAAATGGTTCGCAGGGTCAAGTCTTGGACCCCCAAAATAGCCACCTTACCTTTGCTTCTTTCCACCTTGGGAACACAACACTGGCAACAATACTCACTCATGGGGAGTCCACCACCTCGGCTACCGGTCAATCTAGCATGGTACCCACGTCGTGATAACCCTGTTAGAAAGTAGATATCCTCGATATCTAGGGTCAAAGTGTTGACTCTCATGTGAAACAACTGCTGGTCCACATACCACATATGCACCAGGTACTCCAACAATCTGATTTGGGCCTTCATGCCCAGAATCCAAAATAATTTCAAGATTCCACAGTCTCGAAGGGTAGTAATGGTACCTGGGTCATTCCTGACAATAGCATCATCTTCCTCATGTTCTCTTTCGTTCCATTCCAGCATCATGATGGTCAAATGCCTGCACAAGAACCATAAGAAATGAGTCAACAACTCATTTCAAACCTTGATATATTTTCATTGGGTAAAAATCAAAGTAAAATTTCATTTTGAGGCCCTCGCAAGTGCCCCTTGAGAACAGTGCGAGATTCTCACAGGTGCCTTTGAGGCCACCTACGAGAATCATTCATTCTCGTAGGTCTCGTATGACTAGACTGCGAGAATTCCTGGGTGCAAGTTTTAGCCCTAAAACAAACTCAAAACCTTGAAATTTGCCAATGAAAATGAAAACTAAACCATGGAAAAGATGAGGGATCAAGAGCCTACCTCGTTGACGGAGACAGTTCGCCAAATGGTTTCCTATGCTTCCCGCAATCGAGTGATGAAATTTGAGGTAAAAAGAGTTCTTTTGGGCAAATTTCTTGGCAAAATCTATGGTAAAAGCCCTTTTACCCACTTATATTTACTTTTTACCATTTTTGTTGATTTTTATATTATTTTATTCATCAAACCTAATACTTAATAGCCCTATGAGTGTGAATTTTTGGAGATATAATGACTTTGAAGTCCACATGAGTATGGATGTTTTTTCTTTTTCGTCGCATGTATGACTGCTTTTTATAGTTTTTAGAAAAACTTCGAGCTCAGTCTTCGTTCATTCTCGTGCTAGAAAATACATGAGAACGCAACCGAGTATACTTTTCTCATCTTTTCATACTCGTCATGGTAACACGAAAATGACAAACCCAAAGGAGTATCCTTTAAGCTCTTTTCACACTCCATAAAACCGAAAAGATTGCCAAGCGACCTTGTTCTATTCACGCTCGTAAAAGTATCTGAACAAAACATTCGATGGATGATAGTTTATCACTTTTTCAGTTCTGTCAAACTATTTTACGAAAAATGAACTGAGAGAGTTCTCTTTTAAGTGTTTTTCCAGACTCTATAATCATGAAAAACCTTCGAGTTTTCTATCTTTGGACTCGTTAAACAAAAATCGAAAGACCCATAATGGGACTGAGCCACTCCTTCTTAGGGTTTTTTAAGCATACTCTGAGGGACTCATTCAAGGATGAGATTACATCAACAAGCATATGTTATCCTCCTCAAACTTGTGTAAAAATAAAGAGGTATTCACCAGAAATGGTGGGGGAAAATTTGGGAAAGGGATGTGTTTTCGCATTCATATTTTTTGGTAGTAAGTGTCGCTCTTGAATATGACACCCCCTATTCATTATCTGAAAACGGTTTGGGAAATCCATTTGTCTCTCGTTCAACTTGCTACAAGGTCATATCCTGAGTCGTCTCTGATTCAGTGTTGCCAAATCATTGGTCATGTCGTTCATATGTTCAAGAGAAGTTCATCCGAAACCTCTATTGATTCAGCCATTTGCAGTTGTCCATTCTCTCCATGTCAGCCTTCCCTGTGTCCATTTTGACCTATATCATACTATGTTTCATCTTCAAAATATGTTACTCATTTCATGTCATTGATGGGGGATACATCAAGACCCTCCTGTGATGAGTTTTGTTCCATTGAATCCAGCTCATTATCTGGAAACAGGACTTAGAAATTATTTTGTACCTTGAAACTTGCATGACTCAATGGCAGGTTCTCTCACTTTTGACAGCGGGTTTTCATCATTGACCCCTGATCAATACATTCCGTCGAATGTTATACCTCAACTTGTTTATTCACATTCGATGGATTGTACCAGTGTACCTTGGGAGTCATTGACATTAATGGTGATTTCCCTCGCACTTGTTAATGGTTTCATCAATGACTAGTAATCAAGTGGTTTCTACCATGTTCGACTTCGACACATGTAATCACATGGTTAGATTCATACTTTTAGGTGATGGGATTGAATACCCTGGGTTTAATCTTTTTGATCCAGGTTGTGATGGAGTATGTATAAATTGCTAACACATAGATCCACTTTGTATGTCACATGGCTATGTCATCCTAATTTGAGTCTTCTCACATAGATCCACGATTTATTCTTGGTGGCTATGCATCATATTTTGATGGCATGGATCCATGGTGTATGATTGGTGGCCATGACCTATGTTCATGATGTCATCCATCTGTGATCTGATTATGGGAATTCCTACCTCAGAATTGGTATTATATTCTACAGATGCTTGGTTGTTTGCAGGTTTCCGATTAGGTGTACTCCTGGTTTCTGACACACACATGTAATTTACAAAGTATTTTGGCTATCACTGATTCCAGCCTCATAATTTGGGGGGCATTCTGTTACACATGATTTTGTCCATTTGGGTGATATCTTAACAATGGTATATGCAGGCTCCCAACAAGGAATTTTTGCCTGAGAAAAGTAGCCCTTGTCTCTTTCCAAAAACATACTTTTAAAGTGAGTTCGTAGGCAACCTATAGCCTAGGGTGTGAGAATTCCTCATTCTCGCAAGCCACCTACACTTAGGGTGCGAACTTCTCATAGTTTTCTCCATACATAGGGTGCGACCTTGTTTTTATGTTTGGAAAGGAGAAGAGATCTCGAGGGTTCTAGAAGGGAATCTTCTAGAAAATGAGTTGGCATTCGTATGGTTGTCATTTACCGACTTCTCAGATTTGATGGGATCATCCTCATCCATGTAACCATCTCATCTTCTCCTCTATATTGAAAGGTTTCTCATGGAAAAGGTTAAGCAAGATTAATTGAAGAATTGGTGAAAGAATTGTGTTAAGAACCCTACTAGAACAGAGGCTTGAAGACTCTAATTGGTCTATCAAGAGGAATTGGATCTTCTTCATGCAAGTATGGAGCAAGTGTGTGTGTTGGAACCAAGAGTAATTGAAAGGAAGCTTGCGACATCAAGGTGATCAAGTTGTATCTTCTACTTTCAATTATTATGATACAGCGGCATGTCCCTTTCCCATAAAGTCACTCTTACTTTATTGTGTAATTCCTTTATCATATGCATAAGTTGACTTTGAATACATTTTGCTATCTTCACTTTGGTTGGTTTGTGTTGTCTTAGACTTGACCTCATGAGAGCACTGGAGCAAAGCGGGAACAACAGAGACCTAAGGAAGTGATATAAAGGTATGTCACTTGTTCCTCCCTATTAGAATGTTCAATGATTACAACTTAGGGAAAGAGTCATGTCCTATCCTGTTTTTTTCTAGATCCAAGTGGATCTAGGGAGATCTGTTAGTGTCTGCACCTACCGATTAGTCCGCTAACAATCTCATAATCATATCCAAAGAGCTTAGTCACCCTTTTTTGTTTCTCATAGGAGGAAAGGCATTGTTCCAAAAAATACTCGAGGCTTTGATGATATTTCTTAATTTGGAAGTGTTTCCCCAATAGATAAGGTCACAAAATATCCACGACATGTAGAATAGCCAACATTTCCTTTTCATAGATTGATTTTCCCAAATTTCTTTCGGACAGTTGTTTGTTGTTAAAGGCCAAAGGTCGACCCTCTTGCATAAGGAAAACAACAATTCCTTCCCTGGAAGAATCACGTTCAATGACATAGGTCTTTGTGAGATCAGAAAGGGCCAAGATTGTAGTGGTGCACATGGCCATCTTCAAGGTTTGAAAATCCTAAGAAATTGCTAGATTCCAAGTGAAAGAATTATTTTCAAGGAGTGTAGTGAGAGGTGCCGCAATCTTTCCATAATTATTAACAAACTTGTGATAATAACCTATTAAACCATAAATCCCCATAAGGTTTTGAGATTCTTTGGGTGAGGATAATATTCCATAGCTTCAATCTTTTTAGGATCCACCCTGACGTCATCCTTGCCAACAAGATGAACCAAGTAATCTACTTCTGAGGTGCCAAAAGGACATTTAGATTTTTTGAGGAAAATTTGGTTCTGAGAGAGTGGATGGAGAACTCAATCCACATGATCAAGATGGTTTGTCCAAGTTTTTCTGTAGATGAATATATCATCAAAGAATACTAACACAAAATGATAGAGAAAAGGACTAAATACATTATTCATGATGATTTGGAAAGTGGATGGAGCATTACACAAGCCAAAGGGCATGACCAAAAACTCATAGTGTCCCTCATGAGTTCTAAAGGTAGTATTAGGAATGTCTGCCTCTTTCATATGGACCTGGTGGTAGCCCAAACAAAGATCAAGTTTAGTAAGGAACTAGGCACCACTCAATTCATCCAAGAGGTCATCAATGACATGAATGGGAAATTTTTCTTTAATGGTGAGTTTGTTGAGGGTGCGGAAGTCATGAAACATGTGCCAATAACCTTATTTCTTAAGGACCATAAACATAGGAGAAGAGTAGGGGCTTGTACTAGGGAGGATAACACCTGCGTTGAACAGTTCTTGAACCATTTTCTCACTTTAATTTTTTTGGGAAAAGGGGTGACAATAGGGATGGATATTGGGAGGAAGGATTCCTGGGACAAGGGGAATGGAATGATCATGAACAACGGGAAGGAGGGAGTCCCTATGGAGTGGAAAAAACCATTTTATGTTTAGAGAGGATGGATTGGAGGTCCTGTGACATAGAGGGTGTCTCAGTGGCTTGGATGGCATGGAGTTTGGAAATAATGCTAGAATGACCTTTTTTGAGCAGCTTTTCTATGCGATGGGAACTAATGATCTCCGGGGAATTGACGGTGATGCCTTGTAAATTATATTGTTGGCCCTCCTAGTTGAATTGCATGGTTAGTTCCTTAAAATCCATGAGAATGGGACCCAAATTCCTTAGCCATTCTTCACCCAAAACAATTTCACAACCGCCCATGTCGATAGAAAACATATGAGATTTCAGATGGTAGTCTCCAATTTGGAGACACACATTTTCACAATTCCCTCCACATTTCACGAACCCACCATTGGAAGTCATGATTTGGATATTATTGAATCCACGGATATAGAAATTAGTTTCTTGGGCAATGTGGAGATGAATAAAATTATGGGTGCTTCCACTATCAAAAAGAATGATGACCTTCCCATGCTTGATGTAACCAATTAGCTTGAGGGTTTGGGGAGTAGAGAATCCAGTGAGAGAATTTAGGGAAATGACTGGTTCTACTTTAGAAGGGTCTAAGGGAGGGGTTATGTCTGTGGGTTTAGGTGACACAGACATAAGGGTAGCCTCAACGTCCTCTTCTAAAACATGTTCTAAGATGACCATAAAAATCTTTTGTTCCTTACACTTGTGTCCCGAAAAATATTTGTCATCACAATTATAGTGAAGGCCTTTGAGTTGGAATTCAGTCATTTTGGCCTTGGTGAATTTATGGATCTTGAGTGGAGTAGAAGGAGGAGTGTGAGTTACTGGTTTAGTGCGAGGAGTAAAGGAGAGTTTGAAGTTTTGAGAAGAGACAACTTGTTATGCTTCCTTATCTCTTTTATTAGCATACACCCAACTCTGAGGCCAAGCCATGAGGAAATAGAGAAAGAATATCATCCTTGAGGCCACTGATAAAACATTATCGAAAAAAACCATTAGAAATGCCCTCTATACAAAAATCCAGACACTCAAAAGAAGCTATAAATTCTTCCACTTTGCCAGATTGTTTCAACTTTGTCAAACAACCTAAATGGTTGGTGTTAGTGTCAAATCATTCATAAAGTTATGCTAAAAAGTGTTTCGAAGCCACATACCCTTGGTGGGAATTTTTTCTCCATTGCCACCATTTCCAACGTTCTTGATCTAGATGGAGAACGCCATACCAGAGTTTGGCCAACTCATTTGTAATGCCATATAAAGAGAAATAATGTTCCATTTGAGTGACCAAGCCAGTGGTATTCGATCCATCAAATTTGGTCACATCCACACACGAAAGGCGTAGGTCATGATGAAATTGGTGGGGCTAAAAATTCTGGGAATTAGAGGAAGTTTCACCTTCAGTATGAAAAGGTGGGTCAGATAAGGGAAGATTTGCAAGGATATGCATCTTAGCGCAGATCGTCGTAGAGACAAATTCAATATGGGTAGTAATTTCTTGTTTGATATCTTGTCTGAGTTCCTCAATTGAGGTAGCGAATAAAGCCACGATGGTGGAATGCATTTTTTGATTGATGGAGAGAATATTGTCATTGATCTGTTGCACTTCTTGTTCGGTTTCTGTGAAATTAGAGTGTAAGGTATTGAAGCAAGCTTCCAAGTCTTGGCTACCAGTATGGGCCATGATGACTAGGGAACATGAAAAGGGGTGGGTGGGACCACACAGAAAATGGATTATGGGTGAAGTGTATCACAATGATCAAGGTGACGGGGTGAATCCAATGGGGTGTAGGAAGGAGGTTGGGTCCACAAAAATAATTGCTGAAAAATGATAGGTATGATTGTGATGAGGGAGAAGAGAGAAAACCAACGGAATGGGTATCAAATAATGGTGCCAACCGGATCCATACTTTTTCTTTTAATCTTGTGGAGTTATACTCTGATCTGAAGAATACTGCAGAGATGAAATGTCCAAATGCTTAACAGGAAGAAATGTGTAGTAATTTTGCAATTCGAATGTAGGAGACACAATTGCGGTGCAATAGATATTATCTGTTTGGTTTTCATTTCTATCCCAAGGTTTAGGTATTCAAGGGTTCTTCAGACAAGGATTTTCCTTGTACTGTAGCTCTTTGATATATGTGCAGGGTCCAATAGTAGTGATCAGCCCAACATCTTAGAGCACCAACTAAGGAGGCTAGATTGTACCCTTAGTCGTACTACCTGACTACCCAGGTACTAGAGAGTATCTTCCCAAGTGTTTTTCTTGATGGAACTATAGCAATTAGGCAACTGATTGTTTTATCTATGGAGGGCATCAGAAGATCTAGGTCGATCCGTATACAAGTTTTGTCTGATATGCTACCACTTGAAGGGGTACCAACAGGGGTTACAAGGGTGGACAAAAGATGTGCTCTTAAGTACCACTTGTATTTCCTATGTGTATGAATCCTCAACCATAGGTTTATGTGCATAACGACAGATTTGTGTAGCTTAAACATGTTGGAATATGTCTCTAACCCTGAAAAAAATTAACCCACAATTTTTTGTCAAGGAAGGTGCTCTGATACCACTTGTAATATTCCAGATATAAAAAGTATGCATAACATAAATAAATAGCTAGAAATGGTATATGAACAACAATATAACCAGAACAACACCATGATAATACCAAAATGATAACAAAATAACACTAGAAATAACACTTTGATTACCTAGAGAAATGTTCACTTGCCTCTTCGAGGGGGAAACCTCCAACATAGAAGATCTCTATGAAAATAATATCCAATACAAAAATTCTCATACCATCGACTCCTATTTATACTAAATATATTTATCAAAAGAACCATCTAGAGGAATATCCTTCTAGAAGCAAAAGATTCTATTAGGTCTTACTACATTGGACTTATTCTTCATTATTGCTAGGCCTTATTAATATTGAACTTTATTACATGGAAATATATTATTCTACCTACATGAGGGGTTAGGTCCCTAACATATTCAAGAAGGATACACTCTTTGATATCTCATATCTGCAAAATTTCCAGGTTCTCCTTGCCTCCCCTATTCCCCTTATTCACTATGACCTTCATTTTTAATGGGTTTACTAGGAAGGAGAACCATCACAATGATTCACTTCTGCATCCAAATTTGTCAGAAAAGACAAAATAAAATTAAAAAAACAATTACAAATTTACAAAGTATTTTGGGTGAGAATCCAATTCAAATCACACCTCACCATTTGTAAGATTTTGGTCCCCTAAATACTCAACTCCCTTCAATCATCTTCTCCAATCAACAAGTAGACTATGTAAATTACCTACAAAAGGGTTCCTTCAGATAGGATGGAAGATAATATATGAATAGGGGATACCTTTGAAATTCACTACTACAATAGGTTGTTGGACAATCATTTCTCCTTGGGCTACAAGTGCAAACAAGTCCTCTTTCCCCTTGACCTTGAGTCTCCAAACTTTCTTCATGGATATTAATTTCTTGGGATGGAGTTATGAGTGAATCCTCCAACATTTGACCTCCCAATGTCTAGTCAATATGAAAAAATGACAATAGTTCCTACATGAGCTACTTGGCCTTCTAGAGTTCCAACAATCGTTATCCTTATGACCCCTCTTCTTGCAACAAAAACAAACTATGCAATACCTATTCAGTTTGTGATGCTTATTTCTAGCTTGGTTACTTGGTACCCCAAGTATTGGAGAGAATATGGATGAATAATCATATCTTTTCTTCCCTCTTCCAAGATTCTACAAGGAAATTTTAGTGGCTTGTTCCACATGAATTCTTTTCCATATCCTCTTACCTTCACGAAAGTGGTTTCACCTGCACTTGTTTTGGCTTCTTTTCTACTAAATACCAATCCTTCATTATTGGGACTCTTTTGAGCTACAATGGGGATGAAAATACATTTTCCTTCCTTTCCTATCCCTTTTCCATCATATCCCATTTTCCTCATGATATTGGAACTAATTACTCTAGTGTTGTAACCTGACATATTATTGTAATTTGTAGCTAATCATTTTCAATACAAGTTTTAGGATAGCCATATATTTTCTCTATACTTGTAGTGTTTGGAGCATATATTTGACTTATTTTTACTTGGTTAATAGCATTTATTATCCAATATACTTCACATATACAAATCTGAAAGTTTCTTCATTAAACAACCTTGTACATACCATGATTACCTTGACCTAGTGGTGGTATATTTGAGTAACCAATAAAGGAGGCCACATAATTGATCACTTACTCGAATAGGATTCCTTGAGGTTTCTAGGGAAGCCTCCATTGTGTTGGATCCATCCTTCAATAAAACAAGGGAAGTGATTTTCTAAGGTCACAATGGAAATGCTTCCAATGTTG
>JASDQU010305932.1:0-12574 GCA_032191745.1 Picea mariana | reverse complement strand
GTGTGAAGTCAAAGAGTGATGAGTTTGGAATTTTGGAACTTCAGAATTCAGGGTTTCGTAAGTCTTGAGGACGGTTGATCGGGACTTAGTTAGGAGGAAATTCTAAAATCAGAGGCCGCGACAGAGTATTTGTCGGCATTTTGGGATTTAGGTTTTTGGCATTCCTGTTGACAAGGGGCAGAATACTCCACATCAGAAATACCGAAATTGTGAAACGAGAAGGAAATTGTGGAAGTGTGTTTCAGCATTTCAACAAATCGAGATTCGAGAATTCGGGGGTCGTACTGACACAAGGGTAGGATCAAGATTTTCAAACTCTCGAGGGGGCTGTCAAAAGGTGGTTCAAGTTACAAAATCTCAGGAGAAGAAACCCATTTTGGCATTTTAGAATTTCAGGTTCCTGAAGGTATATGAGATCGAGAGTTCAGGGATAAGACTTATGAACTCCCGGTACATGAAATCACACTAATTGTAGGATCAAGGGGATGAATCATAGCTGTTGATTTTCCTTGGAAGCAAAACACTAGTGTTTCGCTGTTTTTGGATTCGACATATCAGGGACCATGTTGACAAAGGGAAAAGACATTAGTGCTAAGGAAGTCCCGAAGTCACGAAGTGTAGCAAGACTTAGAGTGGACTTCTTGAGATTTTGGTAATTCAGGTTTCGGGACTCCAAGAGTCGAGAGGTAGAGTTGCACGTCATTGCAACCCCGAAAATCGCGAAGAACGAAAAGAAGAAAATTAGTAGCACAGTGAGTCGAGAGTTTGGTATTTTAGGTTTCGTAGGTTGAAGAGGTAAGGCGCTCAGCAACAGGATTTCCAAATTCAAAAAATCTAGTATCCCGAAAAGAAAAGAGAAAATTCCCATTGTCAGTTGGGTGTTGAACATGGAGTTCATGGCCGATGAATGATCACGTGGGAATAACTCAGGAGGGGCCTGCGAATTTTACTCAGAGTGAGCGAGCAAATAATTTCCTGAGAGGAATTAAGAGAGTCAGACAAACTCTACAGGGTCGAAGTCAAAAGATCCTATGCAAACTCCAGCCTGAGGGTTTGGGGGTCTGCGCCAGTTGTGGTATCAGATATTAGAAATATTTCTTTGCTTTCTGTAGTAGGGAAAAAAGGAATTTTATAGCCATGCCACTGAGAAGAAGAGATAGACAAATACCTGACCCACCAGAGGAAAGGGAAATTCCAAGAAGAAGAGATAGACAATTACCTAATCTGGCAAGGGAAAGAGAGATGCGTGAACTACATGCCAGGCTTGATGCCATGCAGACAACATAGAGGCGTATAGTTGATGTTGGAGGCATCAATGAATCTGAAAGTGAAAATGAAGCCAGAAATGAAGAAGTTGCAGCTGAAGATGTAGCAGAAGAACACCTATTTAGGGTTGTTGCAAGGATAGGTGCTAGAGAAAAAATGGACATTCCAGTATATGAAGCAAACTTGGATGTTAAAGAGCTTATAGATTGGATTAGAGCTCTGGATAAATATTTTTACTATGAGGATGTTGAGGAAGACAAGACGGTTAAACATGTTGTCACAAGACTTAAAGGGCATGCAACATTATAGTGGGATGAACTGCAGGCTGACAGACACTGCGAAGGCAAGCAAAAAATCAAAAGCTAGGATAGAATGGTCGCAAAGATGAAAGCCAAATTCATACCCAAGGATTATCAAATTAATCTATTTCGGAGAATGTAGAACTTGAGACAGAAATTGATGACAGTGAAAGAATACACTGAAGAGTTCTACAGGATAAACATCAGAGAAGGTCATCGGGAAAGTGATGATGAAAAGGTTTCCAGGTACATGAATGGTCTAAGATACAACACTCAGGATGAGATGACCATGATGACCATCCAAACGGTGGAAGATGCTTATCAGATGGATCTGAAAGCTGAAGAGAAGTTGAGCTGAAAACAAGGCCAGAGAGGACGAGGCAGAAGTCAAGCCAGAGGCAAAAAAATTGCCCAAAACAAAAATTAGAAACCTAAAGAAGAGTGGAAGAAACCTCAAACTCAAACTGAGAGAGGTGGAAGCTCACAGAGAGGACAGTATGCTGATAGAAACACTTTTCCTCAAACCAGAGGAAGACGAAGAGGCAGAGATGGAGAAATAAAATGCTTTACCTGTGGAAAAAACAAACACAAATCTTATGAATGCCCAGATAAGAAGAAAGAAGGGGGTGAAAATCACATTGCCGAAGCTCAAGGATGGAATGTTGAGGAAAAATATGCCGA
Source organism: Picea mariana (assembly GCA_032191745.1). Lineage (NCBI taxonomy): Eukaryota > Viridiplantae > Streptophyta > Pinopsida > Pinales > Pinaceae > Picea > Picea mariana. The sequence continues at coordinate 10,328 of JASDQU010305932.1, read as the reverse complement.
GGGTGAAAGATCATTAATGATGAGAAAAGTTCTCTTAATGCCAGAGAAGGAGGTGGAGAACCCATTCCAAAGGAACAGACTTTTTCAGACTGCTTGCAAGACCAATGATAGGGTATGCAAAGTCATCATGGACAGCAGTAGCACAGATAATCTTGTTTCTATAGAGATGGTAGAAAAGATGGAGCTGGAGACTATTGTACATCCAATCCCATACAGAGTTTCATGGCTACAAAAAGGACATCAGGTAAATGTCACTAAACAATGTTTAGTTGAATTTAAAATAGGAGAATATAAGGATGAAATACTATGTGATGTCATTCCCATGGATGTTTGTCATCTATTGCTGGGTAAACCATGGCAATATGATAGGAATGTGATTTATGATGGGAGGAAGAACACATACACCCTGAAAAAGAATGGAAGAACTCACATGTTGTTGCCAATTAAGGATAAAGAAGTGAAACCAGAGGTGAGCAACAATGTACTTCTCATGAGTGGGAAGAAACTTCTTAAGGAGGTTAAGAAGAAGGAAGATACACAATTCATTGTTATTAGGAAGCCTATAATTATTTTAACCAGTACAAGAGTGGATGATTTACTAGAGGAAATCCAGAAGTTACTGGAATAATTTGTTGATATAGTAGTGGATGAACTACCTTTTCGTTGCCACTGATCAGAAGTATAAGCCATCATATTGATCTTATACCTAGAGATAGTTTACCAAACAAAGCAGTGTATAGATTGATGCCACAGGAGAATGAAGATGTCAAGAGACAGGTCCAGGATTTAATGGACAAAGGGTTGGTTAGAGAAAGCTTGAGTATATGCGTTGTTCCAACAGTGCTTAGCCCAAAGAAATATGGAGGCTCAAGGATGTGAAAAGAATCAAGGGTGATCAATAAGATTACCATCAGATATAGATGTTCATTGCCAAGAATGGATGATTTTATGGATTGCTTGAATGAAGCAAAAAAAAATTTAAAGATTGATTTGAAGAGCGGATATCATCAAATTCGAATGAGAGAAGGTGATGAATGGAAGACAACACTCAAGACAAATGAAGGGCTGTATGAATGGCTTGTTATGCCATTTGGCTTAAGAAATGCACCTAGTACATTCATGATATTGATGAATGAAGTCCTGAAGGATTTCATAGGAAAATTTTCCTTCGTATATCTTGATGATATATTGATTTTCAGCAAGACAGAAGCTGAACAATTGAAGCATTTGGCTACAGTGATGAGGAGATTGTAGCAAGAAAAGTTGTTGATAAATATGAAGAAATCAACATTTATTAGGACAAAAATCATTTATTTGGGTTTTGTTATCTCTGCAAATGAGCTGAAAATGGATCCAGAGAAGGTGGATGCCATTAAGAATTGGCCATCACGAAAGAGTATATTTCAAGTTAGAAGTTTTCATGGAGTGGATAGTTTCTACAAGAAGTTTATCAGAAATTTCAGTGGAATTAGCACACTGATGATGAACACGGTGAAGAAAAGACATAAATCTTTTCACTAGACACAAGAAGCAGAGAAAAGTTTCAATCTGTTGAAAAGGAAGATTAATGAGCAACAAATTTTGGTGTTGCTATATTTTAGTAAGAAATTTCAGGTCAAATGTGACGTTAGTGGATTTGCAATGGGAGCGGTCTTGAGCCAAGATGACAGGCCAATCGCATACTTCAGTGAGAAACTGAATGAAGAAAATATTAAGTATTCAACATATGACAAGGAATTTTATGTGGTCATACAGGTACTAAAGAAGTGGAGGAACTATTTTGTTCCTAAAGAGTTTTTTTGTACAGTGATAATCACGCTTTACAATTCATGACTCAACAACACAAGTTGAACCAAAAGCATGCAAAATGGGTTGAATATATGAAAATTTTTATTTTCTAACTAAACATATTTCTGGAATTGCTAACAAAGTTGTTGATGCTTTGAGCAGGAAATGTTTTCTTATGCAGGAGTTCAGAGTCAAAACTTTGGGTTTTGATAATCTCAAGGACATGTACAGAGATAATTCAGATTTCAAAGAGGCGTATGCGGCATATGAGAATCCAATTCTCAGAGACAAAAATCAATGGACTGAATATATGATCCAGGATGGATTATTATTCAGAGGCAATAAACTGTGTATTTCAAAATGCTCCATGAGGGAGAATCTGTTTAAATAAAAACATAGTGGAGGATTGGCCGGACATTTCGGTCATGAAGAAACATTCTCGAAATTAAATGGTTCATATTTTTTTCCAAGGATGAGGACCGATGTAAAAATATTTTTGGAAAGATGTAGAATTTGTCAGCACACAAAGGGAAAAAGGCAAAATAAAGGGTTATACCAGTCGTTGCCCATACCTGAAAGGCCATGGGATCATGGATGATTTTAGGGGCTAAATTTCGCTCATGGGCTAATTTTCCATGGTTTTTCCAAAAATGAGATTCACTATTTTAAAAATGATTCGCCCAGATTCTATAGGATAAAATTATTTTACCTTAAAAATCGCCAAACTTTTATAAAAACTATATAAAATCCTTAGAAATTTGAATATTTTTACAAAAATATCGCCAATGAATTATAGTTGGCATATGAAGGATTAGTAATATTCACCAAGGTTTCTACATTTTAAAATAAATTTCCATCCTTAAAATCATCCCTGCATGGGATGCAGTGAGCATGGATTTTGTGTTGAGGCTACCAAGGACACGAAGGGGATTTGATTCGATATTTATGGTGGTAGAAATATTTTCAAAGATGGCACATTTTATACCATGCCAAAAAACCAATGATGCAACTCACATTACAAACCTATTTTTCAAAGAAGTTGTCAGACTTCACAGCTTACCCAGAAGTATAGTTTCAGATCAAGACACCAAGTTCGTGGGACATTTCTGGAGGAATTTATGGAAGAAGCTGGGGACAAATTTGTCATTTATATCAACTTATTATCCTCAGACGTATGGACAAACATAAGTTGTAAACCAAATCTTGGGAGATTTTCTAAGGAGCCTAGTGACTGAACACCACAGTCAGTGGGATCACATTCTGCCATAGGTGGAATTTTCTTACAATGATTCATTCAATAGAAGCACAGTGCAGAGTCCATTCCAAATTGTGTATGGAATGCAGCCAAGAGGATTTTCTAAATTGAAAGATTCAAAACAAACTGAACTCAAGAGTGCTAGTGTAGAGGATTTTGTAGAAGCGATGAAGGAGCTTCATAACCAAGTGAGGGAACGTTTGTAGAATTCGAATCAAGAATACAAGTGCAGAGCAGATCAACACAGGTGAGACCTTCAATTTGAAGTTGGCGATCTAATTCTGTCACATCTGAGGAAAGAAAGGATCCCAATGGGAACATATAACAAACTAAAAATGAAGAAGATTGGACCATGCAAGGTCTTGAAGAAATTTGGTGCAAATGCATATGAGATCGAATTACCCAATGGGATCGAAATTTCACCGATATTCAACATCTCAGATTTGTACCCTTATAGATCTAAATAAGACAGTGAATAGACAAAGGTTCAATGGACTAAACAAATGCCTGTAGCTCAAAGGCTATAGATGGAAAGTATACTTGAAAAGAGAGTTAGCAAGAGGACTAGGAAAAAGGAGTATTTTGAATACTTGGACAAATGGAAGGGACATCCAGTTGAAGATGCCAGCTGGGAGAATGAAGCAAAATTTCAGAAGCATGGATAGACCATGTAAGATCTCATGAACAGGAGTCCATGAAAATTTTCAAGCGAGGGAGTATGATGCAAGAGCATCGTCAGCAACAAGCAAGTGTGGAGGTGGAAGACAGCTGAGATGAACGCCATCACATTTTGGCACATGTCAAAAATATTTTGAAACATTTTTTAAAGTTTGGATGCACAAACATTAATGAAATAGTTAAGAAGGCGTACTTCCATATTGTAAACATATGAGTGATCCTCTCTCATCTATAGGATGTAGAGGCATTTATGCATAGTTAATGAAGGTAGGTAGATTTAAATTCTAGATTAGACAGTTTTAGGGGTTGGAGGGAAAACGAATATAGACACCCTCATCTTTGTATGATTGTATCATTCAGATAGGAGGATTAAGAACATTAGCATAGAGGAGCAACAGAGAGTAGCAGAGAAGACTCCACGTACAAAAGTTCTAAGATTAATATATGAAGCTTTGAATTCAGACTCATGGTGTTCTAATGCTTTCTGTGTATATATGTTGAATGCTATGCTTATGGCTATTTTACTCTTTCTGTTGTACATTTTCTTTTATGCTATGTATGTATGATTTCATGTTAAGTATTTGAAGTCTAAGAGAGTAAGGGAATGAGTTTCAATTGTTTCTCTTCTTGAGTAAGAGTTCCTCCAAGGAGTGCAGTGAAGTGTCCGCAAGGAGTGCATTGACAGAATTCAAAGTCTACCTCTGAAATCTCAGTAGGGATACCATTGTTCTCATTTCAACCAAAATGCAAGACAAGCACAGAAGCCGTGCAAGGTGTGCGCAGGCTAGTCAAGACCTTAGAACCTATAAACTAAGGTTGAGAGATTGAAGGACTGTTGTTGCAGAGTTTCACAGAGTCAATAGATTCAAATATTCGGGAATATTTGAAGAAGTGCCACAAGTAGTGCGTGCAGAAGCCTTTTGGGAGACTCGAGTTTGCAAAAGGATGTTCAGGAGGGTTAGGGCCTTTGAATCATTTGAAAGAAAGGCAGGAAGTGTGAGTATTTGTGTAGAGGCTAAATCCTAGAGGAGGATTACAAGTTTGATTTGAGAAGAAGGTTCTTTGAGGAGAGATTGAATGGTATGAATCCTCAGAAGAGAACTCCTGAAATAGCGAGGACCATAGAATCCATAGAAGTTGCAGGGGAGTTAAGCGTTGGACAAATCCAACTTTGAAAGGAAGAGTCAACGTGGACCGTCGATCGTGACCTATTCATACCTGTATATCATTTCATGAATTTGGAGTTTGAGACTCTGAACTGCAAGCCAAAACCTTGACTGATCAAGTTCCCAAACGCGAAAGGAGGTTTCGTGTGTGAAGTCAAACAGTGACGAGTTTGGAATTTCAGAACTTCGGAATTCAGAGTTTTGGAAGTCCTAAGGACGGTTGATCGAGACTCAGTTGGGAGGAAAGTCTAAAATCAGAGGCTGCGACAGAGTATTTGTCTGCATATCAGGATTTGGGTTTTCGGCATTCCTGTAGACAAGGGGAAAAATACTCCACATCAGAAATACCGAAATCATGAAACATGAAGGAAATCGTGGAAGTGTGTTTCAACATTTCGGTAAATCGAGATTTGGGAATTCAGGGGTCATAGTGACACAAGGTTAGGATCGAGAGTTTCAAACTTTCGATACCCAAAAACCCGAAATAGAGGGGGCTGTCGAAAGGTGGTTCAAGTTCCGAAATCCCGGGAGAAGAAACCCATTTTGGCATTTCAGAATTTTGATTCCATAAGGTATAAGAGATAGAGAGTTCAAGGATAAGACTTACGAACTCTCAGTATGAAAAATCACTCTAACCATAGGATCAAGAGGAAGAATCACAGCCGTTGATTTTCCTTGGAAGCGAAACACTAGTGTTTCGGTGTTTCGGTATTCAGCATATCAGGGACCCTGTTGACAAAGGGATGAGACATTAGTGCTAAAGAAGTCCTGAAGTCGTGAAGTTTGGCAAGACTTACAGTGGACTTCTCAGGATTTTGGTAATTCGATTTTTGAGACTTCGGGAGTCAAGAGGTAGAGTTGCACGTCATTTCAACCCCCGAAATCGTGAAGAGTGAAAATCCAAAAATCAATAGCACGGTGAGTCAAGTGTTTGGTATTTCAGGTTTCAGAGGTTGAAGAGGTAAGGTGCTCAGCAACAAGATTTCTGAAATCATTAAATCCAGTATCCCGAAAAGAAAAGAGAAAATTTAGAATGTCGGCTGGGTGTTGAACATGGATTTCATGGCTGGTGAATGATCACACGGGAATAACTCAGGAGGGGCCTATGAATTTTACTCAGAGTGAGAGAGAAAATAAATTCCCAAGAGGAATTAAGAGATTCAGTTAGACTCTAAAGGGTCGAAGTCAAAAGATCCCGTGTGGACTCCAGCCTGAAGGTTTAGGGGTTTGCGCTAGTTGTGGTATCAGAGATTAGAAATATTTATTTGCTTTCTGTAGCAGGGAAAAGAGGAATTTTACAGACATGCCATCGAGAAGAAGAGATAGACAAATACCTGACCCACTAAAGGAAAGGGAAATTCCAAGAAGAAGAGACAAACAATTACTTGATCCGGCAAGGGAAAGAGAGATGCATGAACTACATGCTAGGCTTGATGCCATGCAGATAGCATAGAGGTGCACAGTTGATGCTAGAGACATCAGCGAATCTAAAATTGAAAATGAAGTTGGAAATGAAGAAGTTGCAGTTGAAGATGCAGTAAAAGAATGCCTATTCAGGGTTTTTGCAAGGATAGGTGCTAGAGAAAAAATGGACATTCCAATATATGAAGAAAACTTGGATGTTGAAGAGATTCTAGACTGGATTAGAGGTCTGGATAAGTATTTTGACTATGAGGATTTTGAGGAAGACAAGAAGGTTAAACATGTTGTCACAAGACTTAAAGGGCATGCAACATTATGGTGGGATGAATTGCAGGCTGATAGACACTTCAAAGGCAAGCAGAAAATCAAAAGCTGGGATAGAATGGTCGCAAAGATGAAAGCCAAATTCATATCCAAGGATTATCAAATTACTCTATTTCGGAGAATGCATAACTTGAGACAGAAATTAATGACAATGAAAGAATACATTGAAGAGTCTACAGGATAAAAATGAGAGCAGGTCATCTGGAAAGTGATGATGAAAACGTTGACAGGTACATGAATGTTCTGAGATACGACATTCAATATGAGATGAGCATGATGAACATCTGAACGGTGGAAGATGCTTATCAGATGGCTCTGAAAGCTGAAGAGAAGCTGAGCCGAAAACAAGGTCAGAGAGGCCGAGGCAGAATTCAAGCTAGAGTTAAAACAATTGACCAAGACAAAAATCAGAAACCTAAAGAAGAGTGGAAGAAACCTCAGACTCAAAATAAGAGAGGTGGAAGCTCACAGAGAGGGCAGTATGCTGATAGAAACACTTTACCTCGAACCAGAGGAAGAGGAAGAGGCAGAGGTGGAGAAATAAAATGCTTTACCTGTGGAAAAAATGGACACAAATCTTATGAATGCCTAGAAAAGAAGAAAGAAGGAGGTGAAAATCACATTGTCGATGCTCAAGGATGGAATGTTGAGGCAGAATATGCCAAGGGAGGAAGATCATTAATGATGAGAAAATTTCTCTTGACTTCAGAGAAGGAGGTGGAGAACCCAATCCAAAGGAATGGACTTTTTCGGACAGCTTGCAAGACCAAAGATAGGGTATGAAAAGTCATCATGGACAGTGGTAGCATAGATAATCTTGTTTCTATAGAGATGGTAGAAAAGATAGAGTTGGAGACTATTGTACATCCAAGCCCATACAGAGTTTCATGGCTGTAAAAAGGACATCAGGTAAATGTCACTAAACAATGTTTAGTTGAATTTAAAATAGTAGAATATAAGGATGAAATACTATGTGATGTCATTCCCATGGATGTTTGTCATATATTGTTGGGTAGACCATGGAAATATGACAGGAATGTGATTCATGATGGGAGGAAGGACACATACACCCTGGAAAAGAATGGAAGAACTCACATGTTGTTTCCAATTAAGGATAAAGAAGTGAAACCAAAGGTGAGCAACACTGTACTTTTCATGAGTGGGAAGGAACTTCTTAAGGAGGTTAAGAAGAAGGAATATACACAATTCATTGTGGTTAGGAAGCCTATAATTATTTTAACTAGTACAAGAGTGAATGATTTACCAGAGGAAATCCAGAAGTTACTGGAAGAGTTTGTTGATATAGTAGTGGACGAACTACCTTGTTTGTTGCCACCGATCAGAAGTATAAGCCATCATATTGATCTTATACCTAGAGCTAGTTTACCAAACAAAGCAAGAGAATGAAGAAGTCAAGAGATAGGCCCACGATTTAATGGACAAAATGTTGGTTAGAGAAAGCTTAAGTCCATGCATTGTTCCAACAGTGCTTAGCCCAAAGAAAGATGGAGGCTGGAGGATGTGCACAGACTTGAGGGAGATCAATAAGATTACCATCAGATATAGATTTCCATTGCCAAGAATGGATGATTTGATGGATTGCTTGAATGGAGCAATTTTTTTTTCAAAGATTGATTAGAAGAGCGTATATCATCAAATTCGAATGGGAGAAGGTGATGAATGGAAGACAACATTGTTGGCATGTTTTACAAGAAGTGTATGCTTGTCATTGATGTCAAGCACAATAGCGATGATGGCTTTAGTACAGGAAGAATGTAACAGACGGGCACCAGAATTATTTTGGGAAGACGCTGCAGAGCAAGCTTGATAAGATCAGAAGAGTGTGCAGAGGATGGTTGGCATGCTTTACAAGAAGTATGTGCTTGTCACTGATGGAAAGATCAGAGTATGCAGCGAAGAAAAAACAAGGGAAAAGAAAGCTCGAGAGGAATTAACGTAGAGCCAAATGCAGTGCCTAAGCTCAGGAGGAGAAGCGTCAGTGATCATTGGATCCCATTTAAATTCCCAAAAGAAGGAGGACTATTAGATCTGATTGTAGAGAAGAAGAATGCACATAAGAGGAGGACATATCTCAGGTGTCAGATCTTAGCATAAGTCCCGGCCATCATTGCATCAGGGAGAACCTGCACGTTCATTAAAGTGCAAGGAGAAGCGGGTATACAAAATCCTGAAAGAAGGAGGACTGTCCATCTATGGGCAGGACACATGGACACAGATCAACATTTCACTGACTAGAAAGTCAAAGGTATGAAATTCTCCAGCCTTTCACCTCTCAAACTTGTGATATACGAAATCGTGAAATAATCTCAACCATTAGATAGAGGAAAAATATGGATTGTTGATTAGGCACAATGAAGGCTCATGGAGTTGCGAAGTCTCGATAAAATATTGACCGTTGATCCAAGAGGGATGCGTGGCAGAAGATCAGAGCATGTCAAACACTCCATTTCGGGGTCTCGTGAATGACCACTTGGAGAGGCAAGAAATAATACCACAGGAATGCCGAAATTGTGAAATGATCTGAGCCATCAGATCAAGGGTTGATTGGGACCATTGATCCCACGCCATTTTGGGGTTTCATGAATCGTGACTTGGAGAGATAAGAAACAATACCATAGGAATGCCGAAATTGTGAAATGCGAAATTACAAAATGATCTGAGCCATCAGATCAAGGGTTGATTGGGACTGTTGATCCCATACCATTTCATAGTTTTGCTGATTGATAGTTGGAAGCGTCAAGAACATTCACCACAGAAATGTTGAAATCGCGATATGATCTGAGTCATTGAATCAAGATCAGTTCTAGATCGTCGAATCGTAGGACAAGTGGCAAGCGATTGGAATTTCATTGACTTGGAGTCAATGGAGCATGGTGTGGAAACTCGCGAGATGTAAGATCGCGATCAGACTCGATCAGACTCGATGACATTTATAAACTCATAAAATATGAAGTGCCTTTTGGCACAGCCTATGGTCACTAGCGGTGGTCACGAGAAGGGAAGGAGTCAGTCTAAAAATGATCCATTTCGGGGATTCGGGGATCGCGACTTGGAGAGTCGAGATGCCTCATCTCCATATTCACGAAATGAAAAATCGCGAAAGCACTTTATGGATAAGCGTGTGGTCACATCCATTGGGCACATCAATGGAAGATGGAGGAAGAAGCTAGAGGTTCTAAGCTCCATCTCAAAGTATCAGCATTCACAATGTTGATTATCGAAATATTCACCACAGGAATGTCGAAATGGTGAAATAAATGCAAGACCCTACAGATTCAATCCAACAGTGCAGGTGAATTTGAACATGATGGAAGGGCTACTGTTGCACTTCACAGTTAATCAATTAGTTACGATTCAGTTAGAAAAATTGATTCATGATTCTTGATCGGTTTGTGATTTAGTCGCCAAGGCATTTTTGCCCAAGAAGATTCGAGGTGTAACTGAAGTGCTAATTTGGGCATAAAAGGAACACGCAGAGACTGTGCATGTTTTTGGTTGCTCTATATGAAAACAAATAAAAATGAGTTGAAATGTAAGAGAGTGAAGGTGACAGAGTGCGCAGTGTGAGATAAAACTCAGAGATGAGTAACAGATGATTAATAGACAGAAGCAAGAGCAGAATTGCAGAACAAGCTTGAAGCAGAGCATAATTGCAAACAGAGGAAGAGAAGAAT
>JASDQU010305931.1:56387-68786 GCA_032191745.1 Picea mariana | reverse complement strand
AATGGGTGAGATGGATTGTCCAATGCAATGGTGCAAATATGCTCTTGACAAGGATGGAGTCCTCAAGAGAATAGAGGAAGCATAACATTACTTTGAATTCCTTGAAAAATGAGGTGCATCCATGGCCTTTTTATAGCATTCCTTTGAGCTATTGTTTAACTGCTTTGTAGTGTGAAAAGAGGCTAATTAGGGCATTTCTAGGTCTTTGACCAGCCATCCAGTCGAATCCAGTCCAGATTTGAGGGTCAAATAAGCTTGAGAGCTGAACCATAAGTGGGTGGGAGGCCGACCACTCTCATAAATGTGTCGTTTAGCAGGTGCACAGCTTTTTGTGATAACAGTCACGCATCGTGCGCATGTGCGCGATTTCTGTGTTCCTATTCCGTGCATGTGCACGCGCGCCCAATGTCTGCATAGCGCTCTTCAATTTTTCACTACTTTGTATAGTTTTAGACCCTTTTATGAATGCTTTGGTATTAATTCAGGTCCATGGATGACTTCATCACTGTTTGACGATGCTGAGTTCTTGTAACTATGTGCAGATGAAATTTCAGTGATAACAGATGCCCCTTGATGGATGAGGTTAGGAGCATACGCATAGCCGAAATCCATCAATGTTTCTTCTACTGAGAATGTTTTTGTAAGAGAGAACAATAGTGGGATCGTCTAGAGCGATCCGTTGGAGGGAAAAAGAAACCGAGAGGACCCGACCTTCCATGAGGTGAAATAGAAAACTGTGTACAAACGAGGCGGGCATGCCCCATGCTCGTGTTATGTAACTCCGAAAAAAGATGACTGCAGTGCCCTCGGGGGTGGTCGTGATAAAGGCAGAAGACAATTCTGCAGAGGAACATACTCTGAATAGAAGGCAGTGATCACAGTAATAAGTATCACCGATTATGTGGGCATTGATAGCCCAGCCAAGTTCAGAGGTCTTCAGCAAATGAAAGAACTAACTACAATAGTCGCAAAGTAAGACCCACCGTAACATGAGAAAGTGTTGGCGACGAATGTTATGGGGGTCAACGATAGCAGGGAGTAATGGTGTTTCACCCTGTTCCATCTGAGATCTCTCATTGAGTGGATGATGAGAATCAAGATACTGTCGCCCTTCTGGAAACTGTGTCGATGTCGACAAAAAGGGGGATGCGACTCCCAGAAGCAAATGGCTTCGTTAAATCTAGGTGAGGTGAGGAAGTGGAGGAGGTACATGGACGAAGTCAAGATGTGGGAAGACTCAATACTACCCTTGGTTGGAGTATGTGTGAGATAAAAAGTGGTCGCAACCATTCAACAAGGTCGAGTGTCAGGGGGACGCCAAGACCGGGGATAAGTTGTGCCAGAGGTGGGACAAGGTGAACAAATTCAGAGGGCAGAGGTAAGTGGCCTGTGGGATACTCTGAAGATATGGACGATGCCAGCAAGGGTGGATGATAAGGAGTGCTCCAACTAAGGAGTGCTCCAACCAAGGGTGACATGGGTTGCAGTTGGCCAAAAAGAGAAGTGGGTCGCTCAAAGGTGACGACAAAAAGGTAATGTAACAGCTGAAAATAAAGGAGTTTGTACAATAAATAATATAATTGGGGGGAAGTGTACAAATACAGAAATGGGTGCCCCAGTGTGATATGGTGGACCCGGGTAGGGCATAATTTCCTCGGAGAACTGATGAAGGGTGGGGGTCCCATGGGTGGGTTTTTGTATGAGGTAAGTGAAATGAAGGGAGATTTGCAGATGGGTAGACAGATTGTGGATGAGATGGAGGGTTCATGCTACTACGAAGATGCAACCCGACCATAGAACTGTGGAGAGATAATCTGAGAGTCCGTTGGGAAAGCTATAAAAATGAGGAGAAGGACTATGTGGTTGATTCGCGACATGATGTAAGACTATCGGAAGTCCCATCCCTAAAGGGTTTTGAAAAACAGCATGAGTGTCAGAAGTGCCAAAAGGTGCTATGAATGGAACAACTCATGTGGATAAGAATGCTACCGGGTGACAGTACCGAAGATGCAAATGGAGGTGTGGGTACTGCAGAGCTGGGAATGGGGATCCTAGAGGAAAATGTCAGAGGGTGTGACTGGAAATGTAAGTGCGATACAAAGGGAAAGACTACATGCCAGTGTTGAGTATGTACCTAAAGGGGTTGTGCCGATGTATGATGATCAAGTACCTACACAGATGAAAACCAAATACCTGACGTGAATAATATCTGAAAAGAATCGAAGAAATGAGCATGTATTTGATAAGCGTGAATATGCACATCTGTACCTGATCAGGGTATGAAAAAGGGTACCCTGGGGGCTTAGGATGAAAAGAGGCCCAGGGACTATTGTGATGTAGATGACGGGATGTTGAACCTGTGGCTGAAGACGGATCGAGAAATGGACACCGTGGGCTCCCGGAATGGTGAGTGGAAGTTTGGCAAAAAGGCCTATATATAGTTGTAGGGCCCACATTGCCACCTCATTTGTACTTGCTGCTATAGTGATTGGACGAGAAGCATTCAGAGGAGATTGTGAGATTCGGGGAGGAGGAGGCATCCAATTGAGGACCCGCGAGTATCAGGTTAGTGGTTTGATCATCCTGCATAGAATTAGGATTTCATTTTTTGGGCAGGGGCTATACGGAGGTCCGTACAGAGGTGTTTAGGGGGTATGGGCCCCACATGTGTGGGCGATCCGGTAATAGGCACACACACGTGCGTGCCTATCCAACGGATAGACATGCATGGGAGTGCGGTTGAGAGAATTAAGGGCACACACGATGGGCGCACCTGTCGGCTGAACAAGCACGCACGTGTGCACGCCTATTGGTCGAACAGGCGCGCACACGTGCACGCCTATAGAGTGAACAGGCGTGCCTGAGAGCGTGCCTATGTAGTGAAAAGGTGCATATATGTGCACGCCTGTGGGGTGTTCAGGCGCGCATGTGTGCGCACCTGTGGGTTAAAAAACCACACCGTGGAGGTGAGGTTGACGAGTATAAAACGTGTCTTTTTTAGGTTTTTGATTGTCCATGTGGGTAACTGAGGACAGTTTTGTGTTGTGCAGGTGAACTGTGTGCACGATGCCGGTTGGTTGGAGAGAGTGGGATTGGTCCCAGCTACGAGACGTCGTGGCTATTGAGGAGCCAGGCGTACATGTGACTTTGGAAACCTGTGGGCTGCTGAAGTTCTTTGAGTGCCCCTTGATACGGGCGCAGGAGTATCTCCTGCAGTTTCTTATCTGGATGTGGAGTCCGGACCTGCACTACTTCATAGTGCGGGGAGAGAAGATTCCCTTCACTATGGTGGAGGATGTGTACTTTCTGACTGGGCTCCCATTTCGGGGAACACCCTTACCGGTGGAGCCAATGCTTCCTAGGGATACATCACTCGCGACGGTGGGCCGAAGATATTGTTCGGGGTTGAACTATATGTCTGTTTTAGTGGTGAGCATCGGGGCGATGGATGCCCTAACACATCACTGCATAGCAGCGATGATTGTGAGAGTGTATGGTTCACTGGCGACGCAGTGGATCAGGGATGGCCAGCTGAGGGTGATGGAGAGATTGTTGGTCAACGAGCATTTCACCTGAGGGCTTATGTTGCACTTAAGAATGGTGGGGTAGTTGGACCACTATCGGTCCACGGATATGGGGGAGTTTTCCTTCAGGTCCATCCTGGTGGCCTGGTTTTTGGAGAGGGTGTCGATGTTGCGCCCTAGGATTCTATTGGGTGCACCTGGGGCATGAGAGCCACGGCTGAGGCAGTGGTCGACCGTGTTGCTTGGCCATGGTGGTGGCGAGGCCACTTCTTCACTGCAAAGGTGGCACAGGTATGGAGGCAGATGCTGCAGGTGATACTACGGTATCCCTATGCTAGGGTTGACTTCCGGGATGATCCGGACATGGTGCTACCTCCAGGGGAGGTTTTTGACCACCGAGGTATGTTGATTGATGATGTTGATATGTATGTTTTTGTGTTTTTTGAGATAGCATTCCATATGTATATGATATAGATGTTGATACTATCTATTGTTTGTTTGCATGTGCAGATGTGGCACCTCACGGGTGCGAGGTAGAGTTGCAGAGAGCGTCGGCACGTCAGGAGCTGGAGAGACTGTCGTGGGGAGAGAGATGTCAATGTGAGGACGCTGCAGTGTGACCTATTGAGCCGGAGAGGGCAGGGAGGAGACGCTGGTTTGATGACCCTGGTGCTGGGCCATCACACGCTCCTCCGGCAGTTGCAGGAGTGGATTTTGAGGACATACGTCGTCATTTGGAGGCGATGTTACAGGATGTGCCTGAGGGCATATGATCTTGCATCTAGGATGAGGCTTTCATGGAGCAGTGTGTGGGGGTGCCACCGCCATGGCCGGACATAGTACGACGAGCAGCAGTGGCTACTGCGATGACGACTAGACGACTGCCACCAGGGCAGGAGGGGTCGATAAGGGGGGGACCACCACCTCCTGGGGCAGGAGGTGGTGGGACGCCACCGCCTAAGGGAGGATCAGGCGGTGGTGCTCTAGAGGCACCGTGAGTGGTGCTCTTATGCATTGATGTATANATATTGTATATAGGCTGGTGAGCCCATTTTGTACTGAGGTGCTTCATTGGCCTACGGATAGTTGTATTTTTGTATGTAAATAGTTGGATGGCACTGTGGACCTTTTGATATATACATGAGTATACATTTTTGAGATCTACGTGGTGTTTACATGTGTTTTGATAATGTTTAATCTATATATGTGATGACATTTTGTGTTATATGTTTATGTATGTGTAGAGGTAGCTTGATGTGATATATGCCAGTCTGACACAATATTAGCTAGGTTATCCGTAATTTGATTCAATTGTCTTGGAATATGTGTAAATGTAATGGAATCAAAATATCGATATAAACGTCTAACCTACAGGTATTTGCGAAAGAGGCAAGGATCAAGGATGCGGTACACATTGTTGAGCTGGAGTATGACTAGTTGAGAGTCAAGGAAGACGCTAAGGTGATGAATACGATGATGCTGGGCATCGGCCAGGAGGTCAATGACGACGGTGTATTCGGCTTGGTTGTTGGTTGTTGAACCCAAACATATGCCTCTCGAATGGAGCATTTCATGTGAGGGGGTGTAGGGAGCCCAAGCAGTCGAAGCGAGATCTTGTGTCCAACGGCTGGCACCGTCGGCGTAACCGATGTGGTAGGCTAGTGGAGGAAGCATCTGTCAAGAGCACAAAGGATAGTTTAGACGTGAGGGAGGGAAAAAAAGATTAAAAATGCTATAAAAGAAATAACCTAAAGTAGAATGACTATGTTTAAGCATAAAATTTCTTGAGATACAACCCGTTGATGGGTTCTTTGAGAGAGATACCTTCAGGGGAGGCCAAGATGTATGCACCTTTGGTGAGGCAATGTTGGATAATGTATGGGCCATGCCAGAGTGACTCAAATTTTTCATGGCCAAAGGTATCATGAGCGATATTGTAAGCTAGGACGAGGTTGCCTTCATGAAATGAGCGAAGGTTGACATGGCGATCAAAGGTAGCCTTGGATCATTTTTTAGCTTCCTCATTGTTCTGTAAGGAAGATCGACGATCTTCATCCAGAGACTCCAAGTTCAGCAAGCGCTGCTCCATTGGAGTAGTGTCGGGTAATAGCTCAATTGCGGTGCGTAAGGTGGGAATTTCGCACTTGATGGGAAGAGTGGCCTCAACCCCATGGACTAAATGAAATGGTGTGAAACTAGTAGTTGTTTTCACAGTCGTTCGGTAAGCCCATAGCGCAGAAAATAACATATGATGCCAATTGGTTTTATGTTTATTAACCATGTGCTATAACATGATCTTGAGGACTTTGTTAACTGCTTCGACATGTCCATTAGACTGAGGTTAATATGGTGAGGAAAACTCGTGAGAGAATCCTAACCGAGATGAGAGTTCAACGAAGATCTCATTCTCGAAGTTTTTCCCATGATCGGAAACAAGTTGGAGGGGTACTCCAAAACGGAATATGACGTGGTTAAAGAAAAAACGTGTTGCAGTGTCAGCGGTGTTGTTGAAGGTGGGCATATCTTTTTCCCATTTGGTGAAATAATCAACGACGACAACAATGTATTTGTGACCATTGATGGAGGGGGATTACAAGTCATTAATTTGATGCCCCATTTACAAAAAGGACCGGCAGTGATGACGGGATGAAGAAGAGCGGGGGGAGCCCGGGCTTTATTGGCGTAGAGCTGACATTGCTCACATCGTTTCACGGCGTGAATGCAATCGTGAAATAAGGTAGGCCAAAAGTAACTGGCTCAGATAATCTTCTGAGCAGTGGATATGCCCGACAGATGGCCCCCACATGCACCATTGTGGTAGTCATTTAAAACTCTATCGGCTTCGTCAATAGTCAAGCATCGTCGAAGAATGGTGTCGACTCCCCGTCGGTATAGGATGTCTCCGATGAGGAGGTAGCGGGGGGCTTGATGTCGAATATGACGACGTTCATCTTGTGAAAGGTGGTTATCGAACTTTTGAGTTCATAGGTAGACGAGGAGGTCGCCGTACCAAGGATCATCTGAACCGATGTAAAAGAGATGTTCGTCGGGAAAGTCGGTGTTTACGGGGGTACTGGTGGTGTCAGATGGGAGGGATATGAAAAGTTTAGCGAGAACGAGGGCCTTCTTACTCTTAGGTGTTGATAACTCGAGGTCGTACTCCTGAAGGATAACGATCCATCAAGAAAATTTGTCATTAACTTGCCGTCGACTAAGCAAGTATTGCATAGGGTTGGAATCTGCGACGACTTTTGTTGTTCGAAGCAGAATGTAGTGGCGCAGTTTCTGGACTGCGAGGACGACTGCAAGAGAAAGTTTATCTTCATGTTTATACTTCAAGGGTGATCCTGAGAGGTTTTTACTAATGTAATAAATGACATGCTCACGATTGTCATCACCTAGCTAGACGAGAACTCCTGCTACTGATACAGCTGATGCTGATACGTAGAGGATATAGTCGCGATTGTAGTCAGGTGCACTAATTAATGGTGCATTCGAGAGGGTAGTTTTAATATCATCAAATGACTATTGGGCATGGTCGTCCTAGTGAAATGGGATGTCATGACGTAGTAAGAGAAGGAAACCATGTGCGCATATGGTGTAGTCTGGAACAAAGCGTCTAAGAAAGTTAGCTTTTCCCTGTAGACTTTGAAGTTGCTGTAAATTCCAGGGAGGTGGAATTTCGGTAATAGCTTGGACTTTGAGGGGGTCTACGGTAATACCACTTTGGGAAACAATAAAGCCAAGGAGGTGCCCTGTGGTGACACAGAACATGCACTTGAGAGGATTCAAGTGGATGTTGTACTGACGACACCGTTGAAAGATGATTCGTAAATCATCGAGATGTTGGGTGCGTTTCTTGGATCAAGCTGTGAGGTCGTCCAAGTAGGTGAGGATGATATGTGCCAGATCGTGAAAGATGTATGTCATAGCCCGCTGGAATGTTGCGTCGGCATTCTTTAAGCTGAAAGGCATGACACGATATGAAAAAGTACCCCATGAGGTAGTGAATGCGGTTTTATACTGATCGGCTGGGTGGATTTGAATTTGATTATAACCAGAGAATCTATCCATAAAGGAGAGAGCCTCGTGGCCACTGCAGTCGTCGATAATTTGATTGATGAAAGGCGTTGGAAAGTTGTCTTTGGGACATGCGTGATTGAGATCACGAAAGTCTGTGCAAACGCAGATAGTGCCCTATTTTTTGTTAACGGGTATAGGGTTAGAAACCCATGAGGTATAGGCGATGGGGTAAATGAAACCGACAGCGTGTAATTTGTCAATTTCAGCTTTGATGGCTGCAGCTTTGGATGGGTGTAGCGGTCATTGTTTTTGGCCAACTGGTGTAATGTCGGGCCAAGTGTCGATGCGATGTTTGACGATGGAGGGATCGAGGCCAAGAATTTCCGTGTATGACCAGGCAAAAATATCCCTATATTCCTGGAAGATGGTTGTATATGTGGTGATTTCCTGAGGAGTGCAAGCAGCTCCAATGGTGATTTCTTCGACGATGCCATTTTTGATGGAAATGTTGATTTTAATGGTTGGAGAAATGTTGGCCATGTTACCTTCTTCAAAAGCATCAGGGGCAGGAATGGGGTTTTTGAACCAGTCAATAGGCCCTGAAGGGATAAAATCCTTGGTTTTGACCGCATAAATGGGGTTTTGGTTAGGATACATGGAGGCTTCCTATGGAGAGAAGAGTGTGCGATGGTGTAGCGCATCCCAAGGGAGGTCTGGGTGGTTTAACTCTTCAAGTATTTCCTCATCGCATTGGAAGTGACGGGAATACAAGGGGTCATGAGGAGTGATGTTGGTGACATTTGTCGTGTGGTTTCCCCCTGGTGAGGAAGAAGCAGGGGGAACAATGTTAGGAGATGGTGAGGGTTCACTCAACATAAACCATATATTAAAGTACTAAGGGGTACCAGTGGTAGTTGGGTGTAAAATGTCCGTAGGGGAATGAGCGGGAGAGTTGGGGGGGTTGGGGGGTGAATCCTCAGATAAGTCATCTAAGAACCATGGAGGTGTTGGAAGGGCTCGGGTTTGGGAGAAATGACATGAAGATCCGCTAGCGACGAGGTAATGTCAATTATCGTCGATGCAAGCCGTTGAAGCAGGGTCAATTGGCGTTGCCTATATTCAAGGATCATAGGACATTGGTATGTAAAATGAGCTAAAGAATCACAGAGAGAGCAAGGGCATCTCATACATTCATTGACTGAAGTGGTGACATACCGGATGTCAGTGATATTGGTGGAGGAGGGTGTAGCAGGACTGGGGTTGCTCTGGAAGCTCTAGCGTACTGTGGCTAATGTCTGCCAAAAGCGTGGCAGTGTTGTGCAATGGTGGGTATAATGGCCATATTTTGAACATATAGCACAAGTGAATTTGTTCCACAACCCTTTACTACTGGAAGGGGGCGGGGGGGGTAGTGGCAGGACTGGCTGTAGTGGCGAGTGTTGGGGGAGTGTGATTGAGTGGAATCAAATTCCATAACTCTAGTAGAGATGGGCAGTTGTTGGTTGGGTGTCCCTCTTTCTCACATAGTGCACAAGGTGGTGGGATGTGTGGAGGAAGTGGAGTTGTGGGCTCCTTCTTCTTTCTCCTGCCCCCAGCTGTGGCAGGGGGGTTAGTGAGTGGGGGTGTGGTTGGAGTAAGAATGGGAATCGTCATGGGGATTCCCCCTTTTTTTTGGGGGGGGAGGGATGGTTGAGGGACCATCTCTGGTGGGTGTAAATACCAAACTAGGATTGCTAACACCATATTAGGTAGGGTGAGCATTGCGGCTACCTGAAAAGATTTGATACCTGGTGGAGGGTAAAAAAAGGGAATTTGAGTGATGGCTTGGGGAACTGTCTCCCAAAATGGGATATGTCCTTGGGGAGAGGTGGAATCGTGGACTGGTGGGGTTGACGAGTGTCCAGGAGGTTCTGGAGGGGGGGTTTCTACGATGAGTGGGACATCAGATATGATAGAAGCCTCGGTAGGAGGAAGGGTATCCTCTGTGTGAGTTCCGTTAGATGATACGATGCATACTTGATTGGAAGGATGAAGGAGTGGTGGTGCTCCATGGTAAGTTCCTAACAAGGATGGATCTTTGAAAATCCCAGGACCCATCTCGACGAGTGGATATGTGTCGTGGCTTGTGTGAATTAGAGGAAGAATGTTATCGATGTTGGCAGATGGATTAGGTTCGTAATGTGAGACTTGGTCAATGGTAACGATCTTCCCATTGTGAGGGAACATCATTGTCTGAAAGCCGGAAGATTCCACTGCCTTCATAGAGTACATGTAGCTATGACCGAACAGGATATTATAATCGAGTGGGGCGTTGATAACTTCTATGTCGATGAGGATAGTCTTTCCCCCGAGTTCGACGGGGACGTTTTGGAAGAGCCCTTCAGGAGACGATGGTCTTCCGTCATAAGCGCGTAATGTGATGGCAGAGGGTATGAGTTCAAGAGAACCAAGTTTCTTCCATACCATTTTGGACATAATGCATGTAGATGCACCTTCATCGATGATACATCGATGAACTGTGATGTTCTGTATTTTTACTGGTATTTGAAAAGCGATCAAGGTGGGAAGACGAGGTTCTCAGCTGTCAAGATCAAAGGTAATGAGTCGGGTATCTACGGGGTCGACTTCCCCCAAGGTGGAAAGTAAGGATTTCCACTGAGTAGGACAAGTCTGGAGGACTTCCAAAACTGACATGGCAGCTTGGGATTGTGCTAAGTCATCTACCAAACTATAGTTATGAATTGCCCTATCCTGTGGGTTGTGGACATTCTTGCGCAATGGGATGCGAGGGATGCAAAGAGGTGGCTCAGCGGAAGGGCGAGGAATCACCAATAGGGGTCCCATCAGTGTAGGGTTTGTCTCTGGAGGGATGGGAGGAGACTCAGCGGGTGCATGATACTGACGATTACGTGTTTGCAGAAGGATTTCTTCCTCACTAGTGAGGAGAATTGTGTGATCTGCTGGATTGTTGGGGTTGAGGTATTGTCCCACCGTAGGTGGGGGATGCTGTGTGTCATGTTGGGTATTTATCACACCTTGATGTGGAATAGGATTTTGCAGCACGGCTGGAGGGGGTTGTTGCACGTATTGTTTTGGTGCCTGTTGAGGGGCAGGCAGTGTTGGAGAATGGGGAAGACTATCAGAGTCTTTCAACCATTTGAAATCAGCGATTTGGGGGCAATGATGAGTGTAATGGCTGAACTCACCACAAAGGGCACAAGGGAAGATGGTTTTAAGATTATTATTATTTTTCCCTTGGTGTTTATTATTATTGCCCCCTTTAGGGTTTTGGTTCCCTTGGTTCTGGTTGCCCCTAGTGGATTGGTGTTGTGGGGGTTGATTCCTACCTTGACCCGGGTTGTTGTTATTCCTGTTCTATCCTTTCTTCTTGGCATTGTTCGACGGATGGGTTGGATTGGTTGTATTCAGCTGTTCAAAATTTTGGTATTGTTGAACGGAAGATGGTTGAACAAAATTCACCCCCGCATGAGGATGTGGGGGAGCTATGGGTTGTGGAGGACCAGGAAATGGGAAGTATAGATTCTATGGTGGTAACGATCCATAAGGTACATAGGAAGGCATAGTTCTTTCACTAGTACTATAAGCTGAGGTAGAGGGGGTACCAAAGTTTGTTTGAATAGGTGGATGTATGGGGGGTGCCGGTGGTGGTCCACTGATGGGTGGAGGTATAGCAACAGGATATGGTTGTTGATAAGGGGGTGGGGGGTAATAAGAAGTTCCCCCATATGTCGGCGGGTATTGAGGTGTTCCATACATCGGTGGTGGTTGGGGTTGTGGACCTTGGTGAGTGGTGGTACCAATTAGTTCATCTACGGAGTAAGACATCCCAGGTTTGTCTTGGCCAAATGGCACAGGTTTTGGAAGATCAGGAAGTACAATGTATAAGTACCTTGACTGTGCATAGATGAGGTCATAATGTTGGGCCTTACTGATGGATTCCTCTTCGAATTGAGGGAAGGTGGAAGTTACATCCTTACCGAGGAGAGAGACAAGTGATCTAAGAAACCAGTCGAGACATTGTTGCTTGGTGGTTTCTGCTTTGCACAAACTATGTCGCCTACGCCACTCGTGAATGTGGTCAGTGATATGTGTGGCTGAGGTTTTTTTGAAATTAGAAAGTAGTTCTAGACCATTGTCATGGTGGATGGGTAATTGGAAGAAGGTCAAGAATTCTTTGGCCAAGGACTCAAAAGTTGCATGGGACCCTGATTTTTCTTCGACATACCATTTGGCCGATAGGCCAGTGAGTGTGCATTGAAATATTTGCATTCTAATGGAATCATCCATAATGCTATTGGAGGAGCACCATAGGTGAAAATTCATGACATGGTTGGCAGGGTCATCGCCTGCCTTTCCTTCAAACTTTGGTATGTCCGAAGGTAGTTTGGTGGGAATTGCAGGCCATGTGGGATCATGCAACATAAGATCATTGGTGAGTTTGCTAAGATCCAGTATGTTGAGAGAGGCCAAATATGGCATCTACAGTGGGGGGGAAGGATTAGCTCCGGCCATGGTGTGGGTGTGTTGTGAACCTGACCCTTGAGAGGGGCTAGGTGGGTTGGTGCTTCCTCCTTGAGAGGAAGTGGGTCCCCCGCTTCCGTGTAAAGGAGAGCGAGTGAATGGATGACCTTGGGAAGTGGACCCAAGTAATGTAGAACCAAACAAAGTTGATCCTATAATAGTAGCACTCACAGGAGTGTGTGAAGGAGGTGTCGATGAGTGGGAAAGACCAGACACTCCTCCTAAGATAGGAGGGAGGTTTAGCAAGCGTCGTGAATGACGGGGGTTCTGTGGTTCCCCTATGATGTCCGACTAGATGCGTGAATGTGTG
>JASDQU010305931.1:23937-41721 GCA_032191745.1 Picea mariana | reverse complement strand
CCGAGCCTCATTGTAATCATCTTCTTGCGAATTCAAGTAGCCATCACATCTCTTCTCAGAGATAAGCTGCCACAATTCTAGCGAGTCTTTCACTCTGTATTTTTACAATCTCTGTGCATTTCTTTCATTAATAGAAATCATGTATCACTGTATATCTGTGCTTATGGTTGCACCACTGATACATTTCTGTTATATTATTGAATATCTGTGATATCTCTGTGCATTTCTTTATTATATCGTCGATCTCATTTCGTGTCGAAAATAATCTAGATCAGTTACGAAGAGGTAATGCAGGTAGACATTAAGAAGAAGTGGGAGCAAGGAATTAAAGAGGAAATGGATTCCCTTGTAAATAACCGAACTTGGGACTTGGTTTAGTTTCTTGCAGGAAAAAGAGCATTACAGAATAAATGGGTTTACAAGTTGAAGGAATAAGATGGGGGAAAAGAGTGGTACAAGGATAGACTTGTTGTAAAGGGGTTTGTACAAAAGAAAGGTATAGATTTTGATGAAATATTTTCTCTTGTTTTTAATATGATTTCAATTAGAACTATTTTAAGTCTTGTGGTAGTAGAAGATTTGCATCTTCAACAATTAGATGTAAAAACAACTTTTCTCCATGAGGATTTGGAGGAAGATATTTATATGCAGAAGCCACAGGGGTATGAGGTCAAAGGGAAGGAAAATTTGGTATGCAGGTTGAAGAAGAGCTTGTATGGCCTAAAGCAAGCTCCAAGGCAGTGGTATTTGAAGTTTGGCAGGTTTATGATAGAACAAGGTTATAGTAGATGTCATTCTAACCACTATGTTTATTTTGAAAAGATAGAAAATGGAAGTTATATTATCTTACTATTGTATGTAGATGACATACTTGTTGCAAGGTCTAATATGTAGGATATAAATGTGCTCAAGAATAAATTAGCTAATTCATTTGTGATGAAGGATTTGGGTGCTGCAAAGAAAATCATTGGTATGAGAATAACAAGAGATAGGAAACATCACAATTTGACATTGTCTCAGGGTGAGTACATAGAGAAGGTGTTGGAGAGGTTTAGAATGCAGAATGAAAAACCAGTTAGTACACCTTTGGCTAGCCATTTCAAATTAACCAAAGAAATGTGTCCCAAGACCCGTGAGGAGATAGAATACATGTCCAGGGTCCCTTATTCATCAGCAGTTGGTAGCTTGATGTATGTGATGGTTTGCACAAGACCAGATAGTGCATATACAATGGGAGTTGTGAGTAGGTATATGAACAATCGAGGTAAAGAACATTGGGAGGTATTAAATTGGATTCTCAAGTATTTGAAAGGTACTACTACTCATGAATTATGTTTTGGAGGTTTAGACACTGTTCTACAAGGATATGTTGATTCAGATATGGTGGGTAATAAAGATAGCAGGAGGAGCACCACGGGGTATGTTTTTACTATAGGTGGAACAACAATAAGTTGGATTTCGAAACTAAAAAATGTTGTTGTACTTTCAACAATAGAGGTAGAGTATGTTGTTTCTATAAATGATAGTAAAGAGATGATTTAGTTACAGAGGTTTATGAAGGAATTGGGAAAGAAGAAATAGAATAGCATGTTGTATTGTGATAGTGAGAGTGTCATTCATATTGCAAAGAACTCAACCTTCCATTTGAAGACTAATAATATACATATCAGGTACCATTTCATACAATCCATCTTGGAATATGGACATTTGAAGTTAGAAAAGATACACACTAGCCAGAATCCTACTGACATGTTAACAAAGGGAGTAACCAAGGAGAAATTGAGTTCCTTATCAGTTTCATTTGGTCTTCAAGCATGAAGGTGAAGATGAGAAATTTTCTAGGTCCAAGGTGGAGTATAGTCTAGTAGGTACAACAGTAGTGGATTTGTTGTGATCAGTCTCCAAGTGGGAGATTGTTGGTTGTAGAGCCTGATTATCTTCCTGTTTCATAGGTATTTGTTTTGAGTCGTGCTTATACCCCATGAAGATTGTACACCCCATAATATTGTACACTCCTCCATGTGGGGGGGTTGTAAGGGGGGATTTCCCCCTCTACAGGGTTTGGGGGAATCATCCCCCTAACTGGGGGGGTTCGAGGGCAAGTGGGCCCCTAGCGAGGGTTCAGGGGCGAATCCCCTGAAGGAAAAATTTCCTTGTAAATGTATATTGTAATTTCATAGTAAATATGGACCGTTCATTATAAGGTTGTATATCTGACAGTAGAAGTTATGTTAGGGTTTTTTTCCCTAGAAGGAAACCATGTTTTATGAGGTAATTGTATTGTGGCTATGTATCATTATGAAGATTGTATTCCGAGAGAGGAGATTGTGAGAGAAAGAAGAGGAAGTTACAGTGGGTGTGTTGTAGGTTATATCCCTTCATTTGTTGAATAACAAAAAGAACCTGGAAATTTCTCTGGTGGACATAGCCCACACTGGGTGAACCACGTATATCTATGTATCTATTGTATTTTGTATCTTATCTATTTTATTTTCACATTTGTCTTATTTTATTACTCTGCGATCCTATTTTTCTAACAATGACCCATGGAGAGGGGTTAGGATCAGATCCTAACATGTCCTCGCCCTCAAAAGAAGCCTTTTCCTCGAGGCTACAGGTGTGGAAACTAATAAAGTATGGTTGTTGATTCCTAGGTCAAATCGTCTAATGATGTGTCCTTCCACTTGATCGACGGTTCCTTGATGGTTTTTCCACGCAATTGACGTTCCCAGTTATTGATGACTACTTCAGGTTGGAGCCACAGGGATCTGTCTTCATCTAATTCTAGTAGGATGGTTTGAACTCTACAATTTTGTACCTCCACTTTCTTAAGACAAGAAACATGAAACACTGGATGAATTTTGGAAGTAGCTGGAAGAGCCAATTTGTAAGCTATTGAGCCAATATGCTTGATGATATGGTAGGGCCCATAAAACTTGGGTGCCAACTTATGATGTCCTTAAGCTTTGAGATATTTTTTCTTGTAGGGTTGGAGCCAGAGAAACACCTGATCCCCTTCCTAAAAAACCCTTTCGGAATGATGTTGGTCAGTCTATTGCTTCATGCGATTTTGGGCCATGTGGAGGTTATCCTTCATAGCCACGATGGTGGTTGTGCAACCTTGCAGCATGGTATCAATAGATTGGACCTTGTATGTGCTTGGAAGATAGGTAGTGATTTTTGGAGGTTGTTGGCCATACACTGCTTCATATGGGGTCATTTTAGTGGTCATGTGATAGGAAGTATTGTACCACCATTATTCCAAGGGAAGCCATTACACCCACTGGTGTTGTTTGTCTTAAGCAAAACACTGCAAGTAGGTTTCCAAAAATTTGTTGACCACTTTTTTTTGGCAATCAGACTGGGGATGATAGGCGGTGCTCGTGTTTAGTTGGGTTCCCTGCAATTTAAATATCTCTTGACAAAAGGTGCTAGTGAAAGAGGGGTCACGATCAGATACAATAGAGGTTGGCATGCCATGTAACCTAAAAATATGATCAAGGAAAACTCGTGCGATGAGTGTCGTTGTTAACGGGTGAAGTAAGGAAAAAAAATGAGCATACTTGGATAGACGATCGACCACCACCATGATGATGCATTTGTTCCCAGCTGTAGGAAGGCCCACTATAAAATCCATGGAGATGTATGTCCACATGGAAGTTGGAATGGGTAGGGGTTGTAAGGTGCCTCGAGACCTGACCAATTCACCTTTATTACGTTGGCACACTTCACATTCGGTGACAAATCGAAGTTTATCATTCTGCATGTCTATCCAGAAAAAAAAACGACAGGCACGAGCATATGTCTTTTGGAAGCCTAAGTGACCGAAAATGGTTGATGAGTGAAACTTTGCTAAGATCTTCGGTTTGAGTATTGAAGAGAGTGATATAACCAAGAGATCCTTATATCAGAGAGTATTTCCCTGCCAATTGTATCCATTGGGAGGATTAGGGTCCTCCTGAAGACATTGAATGATCATGGAGATAGTCAGGTGTGTGAGCCACTCCTAGCGTACATCCTCAATCCAATCAAGGACTAGTAAGGATAAGGAAAAGAGGGCTCCATCCTCCTCATGATGTTGTAACAAATAATCATCCACTATATTGTCTTTTCATTTTTTATATAGGATTTTATAGTCATAACCAAACATTTTAGTTAGCCACTTGTTTTCTTCGAGTGAGAATAACCTCTGCTCCAAAAAATACTTCAAACTATGGTGATTTGTTTTGATATGAAAATGACATCCAAAAAGGTAGGTCCTTTGTGTGTGCACTGCATGTAGAATGGCCAACATTTCTTTTATTATAAGTGGATCTATCCAAGTTGTGACCACTCAACGCTTGGACAGTAAAGGCTATAGGTTGACCCTCTTGGGTGAGGACTACACCTATACCAGTGCATGAAGCATCTGATTCCACCACAAAAGTTTTTTTGAATTCAAGCATTGCTAGGACAGGAGTAGTGCACATGGCGCGCTTTAACTTGATGAAGGACTGCTCCACAACAGGTGTCCAATGAAATGCATTATTCTAGAGAAGGTCAGTCAAGGGCTTAGAAATTTTTCCATAATGATGGATAAATTTCCTGTAATATCCTATGCGACCAAGAAAACCCTATAGGCGCTTTAAGGTTGTGGGTCGCGACCACTCTTGCATAGCTTGTATATTTTTTAGGTCCACTTTTACTCCATCTCGACTCACAATGTGTCCCAAGTACTCCACTTCACTGGCTTCAAAGGAACATTTGGTTTTTGTGACAAATAATTGGTTGTGTTGTCACCGTAACATTTTTTTCAGACAAGATCTAGGTCTCGGGAATTTATCAAAAGCTACATAATTGTGGGAGCTTGATAGTTTGGAGAATTGATAATTTAGATAAATGGGACATGCCTGGCGGCGTAAATAAATGTATAGCGGAGGCGCAAAAAGGTAAAACGTGATAGACCGTTGATTATAAAATGACCCAGATGAATGGCTAGAGCCTGTATCGGGCGAAAAACTTGCACGGGGCGTAACTATATATAGGCGGATTGGGGAAACTATTGTGGTTTTCAAGATGGACACGCATCACCTCTAGAGATACGTCGAGGCAAAATATGGGTTTCCTGAAACCACTTTCGCCAAAACCCTGATATCACGTGTTCCTATACGTCAAATCAAACACTCGTGGGGTGCTGGTGCCGACTGGTCGAAATCACTCTATCTCACTCGTTCGGTACTTCACAACCATATAATGTTAGGTGAACGCCACCATTTAATGAACTCAAACGTCAATCATTTGAAATGGATTGGCCAAGCATGGTAAATCAACGTACATGTCAGCGAATCTGTCAGTATTTCATGATTGGAACTCTATAATTACCCAAGTATGAAGCCTTTATTTTTATCCGTGAACGAAGTAATTTCCAATTCTCTAAACTCTCTGATATCTGTCAGAACGTTTCGGTGTCTATGAAACTAGGATACATGGACCAAGCTATGTCTAGTGAAACCAGTTATTCAAGCAACGTGGCAAGTTTACCTACAAGCAATAAAGAACAAGAAATTGCATGTGTATTGGCGACAAAGTTCCATACAGAACCTGTTATATATTCTAGATTAGAGGTCAATCTTAATCCCATTATGAAGGATCTGGTCATCAACAGGCAAGCTGTAAAAAAGAAATGGACCAAACGATAGAAGAAAGAGGTGATAGTCGAAATGGTTGAAAGTGTTGGAGAGAATCAACCGGTCTAGTTGGATACTCTAAAGGATGAGATCGCTAAGTTAAAACAAATTCTCAAGTAAAGATAAGTACCTCCCAGCAAGTTTTGGACAATTTTCATCTAAATATGATGAACCTGTTTCTAACGGTCGCTCTAAAGAAGGGTAACGATTATTACAAATCATTTCTCATTTGTAACTGACCTCTAATCCTAGAATGACGAGAAGTATGAACTTTTTGTATTACACGAAGAAATATTCTCTATATATATACTATCTAAGAGAATAAGAAGAAGAAGGGGGGAGGCCTGCCCTATGTGCAGGAAGACCTTTGTAAATTTTGGGGTTATTATGAATATATAAATGCAGAGGCAGATTTTAGATTGTTTATGAAAATACTCTAACTGGCAGTGATATGAGTCTTGTCTCTTTTCATAGTATGTGTTTCCTGTGAGCTTATATTTCATTTAGACTTCTTCTTGTCCAAATTGAAAAATTAAAGGTCCAGAATTCATCATTCAATGCTCTCGGCTTAATAATTTAGATCTTGTTTATCTCTTTCTGAACTATGTCTGAATTCATTTATGTAATGCTCCGATGTAGTTATGTGTTTCTTTTTCTTTCGACGCCATGCAAAAACTTTCATATAAACTTGGACTCACTACTTGATTTATCCTTTTTCCTCTAAATATTCCTTAGGTCTGACAATGTATTATTTATTTCTGACTCCATAGCCCAAATTTTTCCTCTCATTCCTTGCTAGCGATTTTATAAAAACCCCCAAACAAACTGAATCTAGCCACCGATTTCCATAGATATACCCAGTGACACGAGAGATCCCTCTCTAAGTTGAGCAGGCTATTTCCTTAGCTCTAAAGTTGGTTGAAATAGTTACCTCTGTCGTTTGTCTATTCAATCGGACAAAATTTATAGAGTGCTAACACTCTGGCGCCGTTGCTGAGGACAGAATTGAAAAAATTTTCCCTGGGAAGAACGACATGGTTGAGTTCTAAGGTCTAAGAGCAGCAGACACTTAGGCACATATTGGCTATATTCCTTCTTTGGTGACTCCACACATCAAAAATCAGTTTGAAGGTGATTCCACTGGTAGAAGAATCCAGAAAATTTAATTTACTATGGCGACTCCACTCTCATGCATAATCCATCTTCCAAAACATTATTGGTGACTCCACTCAAGTTTCAAACATAATTCAAAGATCACACTGAGAAATGAAACCCCTTGATAGGAGCACTAAAAGACATTATGGAAGAAAACAGGTACTTAGAATTGAAATTTTTTTAAGGCATTCAGTTGTTTGTTATAAGTTGCCTCTGCTTTCTCCTTGAACATGCCAAACACATTTTTCTTTACCTGTTGCATTCTAATGATGATCAAGAAAAAATTTCAATCATTCATCCTCCTCTTAAAATTACACATGCATACCCCCACCGTATCGATGATCTCAATAAGAGTTTTACAACTAGACCATGTGATGGCCATGATCAAGCTGGTAAACCCCATAAAGACAAGGTCAATGCCTCTTCCCCTATTTCTACGTCCTCTAGAGCCCAACTTAGATATATACCCTTAAATCTACCCCAAGTCCTCCACGATTTCCCTCCAAATCATCATGAGTATCTACCTGTGTTTGATGGAGAAACTAATGTCATCTCAGCTAAAAAGCACATCCAAGGGTTTGAGCATTTCATAGATTTATTTGAGATTGACCATGATGATGTTTGTATAAGAGACTTCTCTCAATCCTTAAAAGGGAACACCAAAGACTGGTTTAGACACTTGCAGCCAGATACAATTAGCTCATGGGAGGAATTGAAGAACATTTTCTTGAAGTTTTGGGGCAAGAAAAAATATTTGGAGATACAACTTGCAGAGTTTGATGCCTTAAAATGGCAGAACGATGAAGCTATCTCTATGTTCAGTAGAAGGTTTTCAAGTATTTATTACAAATTGCCTGAAGAAATTTAACCCACTGAAGCAACTACCATGTTCCATTATACGACAACTCTTCATCCAGATTTGTCTTTCCTCCTGATGGAAAGGAGACCCAAGTCCTTACAGCAAATTTTTGATGATGACCAGGATAATCAGCACAACATCCAAGCATGTAAACAAATCCAAAATGAGGAGTTAGATGCTAAAGAAAATAAAAGTGAATATGAACAGGAAATAGTCGATTGGTATCTTAAGCGTAGGATGGATAATATCATGAACCCTCTTGAAGTCTCAAATGATTTTGATCATGTTAAAAATCACACTACACTCATTAAAAAAAAAGGTGTTGCTCTAGCCTCTGATCCACCTCATGATAAACAGGAAGCTGGTCATTTTGTAGATAGTCAGGAGGATCAGTTTGAAAATCAGTTTGTTGAAGAACAAATTAATTTTTCAGGTCTGTTCTTATTGGACGATGTTGCATATGATGTTGATTGGCCTATATATGACAAATACGAAGATGATATTGACATTGAAGAATCTCTTCTTTAGCATTACCGTGGGGAGCAGGATATCAGGTCAATGGAAGAAAACTATCTACCTCTATGCTTCACTACTTTCAAATTGTTGAAAGAAAATTCTCAGATTATTGTTGAGGTAAGCAAATTTGTAGATTGACAAGACATTGGAACACTCTTCTTAAATGTTTTATAACCCTATTCTTTGTTTTGAAGAAAACTTTGTAGATTCAGAAATTCAGTCATTGGTCCAAGAAAAGGTTGAAGCTGAGCATATCCAAAATCCCAAAAAGATGGAAAAATGTACCTATGATAATATTGAGAAGAATGAAGAAGGTTGTGAGTCAGGTGACAAAACCTTTCCATTATGTTTTTCATCGTTCGAATTATTGAAACAAAATGGTGTTTCAAATGATAAAATATCCAATCATGAAGTCAAAAGTGATGAAAGCATCGGGCTTACAGGTGAAAACTCTCTCCCCTTATGTTTTTCTTCCATTGAATGGTTAAGAGAAAATTGTGAAATTTCGGAAAAGATAGGGACTTTTGACTATATTCACAGTAGCATTGTTTCACACGAAAGGGTCGTCATCATTAAAGAAAATTGACTACACTAACATGCATTGCACGATCATTTCTTGGAAGGGTATTTCAATCAAGAATTTCAATCAGAGCTTAATCGTCAGATTAAGGAAGAAGCAGATCAAGAAATTTTTATCAAAAGTATTTTCCTTCATCCTGGAACTAATGCAGATGTTTAGTGATATTACCCACAAAACAAGGTATTTCAAGGTTGCCTATCTTCCCTCAAAAATGACATAGTGACCTTATTTCTGAACAGCTTGGATATGGATGGAGATTTTGAAGTGTCGCCCATGAAAACTCTAAACAATGAGAAAACCCTTGTGGAAGAATCTTGTTTTTCTATCCTAAGTCCTGAAAAGAAACCATTCTCTCATATGATTCATGATCTCGAGACTCATTATATGAGAAAGGTTTACGATCGGAATCTACCAATAACGGTGGATTTCAATGAGTCAATGTATGTACCAGATATGAATATTTTCACACCAGATGATGCTTTCAAGCCTTGGTTGCTTTATGATTCAGGAAATATTTTCTACCGAACTTCTCAACAACTCTGTCAGTTTTTTAGAAGTCGACAAGTTGAATCACCTAAAAACAAAAATGCAGTGGAAGGAGTGACACGCGAATATTGTTTTACACATATTCTGGAAGATCCATATGCAATCCTATTAAAAGAAACAAACAGTCCAAATGTTTTTATTTTTTTGAAAATCATGGATGAATTTTTAAATGAAATATCAATCAGTAGGATTTGGAGCAAGTTTGTGAAAGATAAATGGACAGAGGATAAAATGCTCACCTAGTTGAATTGGAATTTTGATTTCACTTGATTAATGGCTCATTTCAGTAGTTAGAGTAGATATGAGTGTGAGAATAAGTTTGTTAGACAAGAACTTTCAGTTTTTGTTTCCAGTATTTTGTACAGTCAGTTTTCAGTGGTATATTCAGTGTTCAGTTGAGAACAGCGTGCAGAGGTTGGACTGCAGTAGACACCAGCTAGAAGTTAGGAACGGGGCACACTCACATGTTTTGGATCAGCCCAAGGGATCGGGAATTGGGTCTATAGGTTTTTTTCTACCTCATAGATAGGATAGCATCCCCAATTGGAGCCTATATTGTCACCGTAACATTTTTTCAGATAAGATCCAGGTCTCGGGAATTTAGAAAAAGCTACATCATCATGGGAGCTTGATAGTTTGGAGAATTGATAATTTAGAGAACCAAGACATGTATGGCAGCGTAAAGACAAGTATAGTGGAGGCGCAAAAAGGTAAAACTCGATATACCGTTGATTATAAAATGACCCAGGTCAACGACGAGAGCCCGTATTGGGCGGAAAACTTGCACGAGACTTAACTATATATAGGCGGACCAGGGAAACCATTGTGGTTTTCAAGATAGACGTGCGTCGCCTCCAGAGATATGTCAGGGCAAAAGACAGGCTACCTGAAACCACTTTCACCAAAACCCCGATATCACGTGTTCCTATACGTCAAATCAAACACTCGTGGGGTGTTGGTGGCGGCTGGTTGAAATTACTCTATCTCACTCGTTCAGTACTTCACAACCATATAATGTTAGGTGAACATCGTCATTTAACAAAATAGAACGCTAATCATTTGAAATGGATTGTCCAAGCATGGTAAATCAATGTACCTGTCGGTGAATATGTTAGTGTTTCATGATTGGAACTCTATAATTACCCAAGTATGAAGGCTTTATTTTTATCCGTGAGTGAAGTAATTTCCAATTCACTAAACTCTCTTATCTCTGTAAGAATGTTTCAGTGTCTATGAAACAAGGATACATGGACCAAGCTACGTCCAGTGAAAATATTTATTCAGGCAACGTGGCAAGTTTACCTACGAACAGTAAAGAATGAGCAATTGCATGTGTATTAGCGACAAAGTTCCATACAGAACCTGTTATAGATTCCAGATTGGAGGTCAGGCTTAATCCCATTATGAAGGATCTGGTCATCAACAAGCGAGCTGTAAAAAAGAAACAGACAAAACGACAAAAGAAAGAGGTCATAGTCGAAACGGCTGAAAGTGTTGGAGAGAATCAACCGATCTAGTTGGATACTCTAAAGGATGAGATCACTAAGTTAAAATAAATTCTCAAGTAAATATAAGTACCTCCCAGCAATTTTGGGACAGTTGGCATCTAAATATGATGAACATGTTTATAATGGTCCCTCTAAAGAAGGGTAATAGTTATTACAAATCATTTCTCGTTTGTAACTGACCTCTAATCCTAGAACGACAAGAAGTCTGAACGTTTTGCATTCCACAAAGAAATATTCTCTATATATATATTATCTAAGAGAATAAGAATAATAAGGGGGGAGGCCTACCCTATGTGCAGGAAGACCTTTGTAAATTTTGGGGTTATTATGAATATATAAATGCAGAGGCATATTTTAGATTGTTTATGAAAATATTCTAACTGGCAGTGATATGAGTCTTGTCTCTTTTCATAGTATGCATTTCTTGTGAGATTATATTTCATTTACACTTATTCTTATCTAAATTGAAATATTAAAGGTCCAAAATTCATCATTTGATGCTCTCGTCTTAACAATTTAGATCATGTTTATCTCTTTCCGAACTATGTCCAAATTCATTTTTGTAATGCTTCAATGTAGTTATGTGTTTCTTTTTCTTCTGACGCCATGAAAAAAATTTCATATAAACTCAAACTCACTACCTGATTTAGCCTTTTTCCTCTAAATAGTCCGCAGGTTTGACAATGTATTATTTATTTCCAACTCCATATCCCAAAGTGTTCCTCTCCTTCCTTGCTAGTGATTTTATAAAAACCCCCAAACAAACCGAATCTAGCCACCGATTTCCATAGATATACCCAGTGACACGAGAGCGCCCTCTCTGAGTTGAGCAGGCTAGTGCCTTAGTTCTAAAGCTGGTTGAAACAGTTACCTCTGTCATTTTTCTATTCAGCCAAACAAAATTTACAGAGTGCTAACAGGTTTTCCTGTAATAAGTGAAGGACTTTGTTCACATGAATAAGGTGGCTATCCCAAGTGTGGATGTAAATGAGGATGTCATCAAAGAAAACCAGAACAAAATTTTGAAGGTAAGTTTTCAAGAGTTTATCCATAAGACTTTGGAAGGTGGATGGAGAATTGCATAGGCCAAAAGGCATGACCAAGAATTCATAATGACCTTCATGAGTTCTGAAAGTAGTCTTCGGAATATATGCCTGCTTCATCCTAATCTGGTGATAGTTGGAGCGAAGGTCCAATTTGGTGAAGACATAAGCACCTTGGAGTTCATTCAACAAATCATCAATGACCAGAATGGGGAAATTATCTTTGATGGTCAGTTTATTTAGGGCCCAAAAATCAGGACACATGCGCCAAGTACCTTCTTTCTTTTGGACCATCACTACTGGTGAAGAATATGGGCTTGTATTATGGTGAATTACACCTTCCTTGAGTAATTATTGTACCATCTTTTCTATTTCATTTTTTTGAGAAAATGGATATCTATAGGGTCTTAAACTGGTGGGTGGATTGTTTAGAAGGAGGGGGGTGCTATGATCATTCTCACCTCTGGAGGGAGGTAAGGTAGTGGGTACCTCAAAGACCTTTGGGTACTTGTCCAAAATACATTGCAGGTTAGGAGGAACTATCTACGAGGCTTGTTCAGTGACCCAGATGGCATTAAATTGAGCAATCACACCATGGTATCATTTATTCAACAATTTTTCCATCCTATGAGAGTTGATGATTTTAGGGGAGCTCGCTTGGAGACCTCGAAAGGTATAGGAGTGAGCCTCATGGTGAAATGTCATATATAATTCTTGATAATCCATTGTGATTGGTCCCAAAGTGTGAAGCCATTCCACGCACAATAAAATATCACAGCAACCCATGGCAATAGAGAACATGTGGGTTTTCAAATGATAAGCACCCATTTGGAGTTTTACATTTTCACAACATCCCCCACACTTCATAGTACCCCCATTAGCAATAAGAATTTGAAAATTAGAAATAGGGAAGAAAAATGAATGGATCTCATCAGAAAGTCTTCGATGAATAAAATTATGGGTGCTACCAATATCAATCAATACCACAATCAGCCTATGTTTGATGTAGCCCTTGATATTCAATGTCTACGGGGACAAGATACCTGAGAGTGCATGAAGTGATATGACCGGTTCTAGTGAGTCCACGGGATTGACAACTAGATCTTCAACATGATCACTGGATGGAGCCTCTTATGGGTCTTGAGCTTCATCAGAGGGGATTTATTCATAGGTGGAGGACATTGATGCATCAATCTGGAAGCATTTGTGTTCTCTACATTTATGCCCTGGTGCATACTTTTCATCACAATAGTAGCAAAGTCCCTGCTTGCGTCATTCCACCATTTCGGCTGGAGAGAAATTTTGGACCTTCAAGGTTTGTGTTGGAGCCGGGGTGGCCCTTGGGTAAGGATGATTGGAAAATGGATCCTTCAGGGATGGCTCCTGAAGGATGATCTCTTATTCCTTGGCTAATTAACATGCTTGCAACCAGGTGGTAGGATGATGCATACTCACATGAACATTGATGACTCCCTTTAAGCCACTGATAAAAAAATTCAAGTTAAAATTCATCATATAATCCCTCAGTTCTAATAGCCAATTGTTCAAATGTTGTGATAAAGTCAGATACTGATCTATTTTGGTGCATATTTGTGAGCTTTCCCAAAAAATGAGATTCACGATCAAGACGGGCATAAACTGCTTTGGTGAACATGCTCCGAGAAGGGAATCCAGGATAACACTTCTTATGCCACTACCACCATTGTCATCGTTATTGATATAGGTATCAAACCAAAACATGGAGTTTGGTCTCATCATCCCGAATATCATTGAGGACAAAGTATTGTTCCATTTGAGACACCCACCCTGCTGAGTTAGAACCATCAAATTTATGCATGTCAATTTTGGGCACCTTATTCTAAGAGTGTGTAGACCCCCAAGGGGAGTGGGATGACTAAGTATGTTCATGCTGAGAAGAATTCAAGTTAGCTAGAATGTGCTCAACATCCTTATCCTTGAGTTTGTGTAGCACCTCTGCTAGTTGTTGGGATATTGATTCTTGGAATACATTGATGGTTTTAATGTCTTCCTCTAGGGTTGTCCTAGAGTATAGGTCATTGTGGCTCTAGGAGTGGGTAGTAGGCATGGTGGAGGATTAGGTAGCAGGTGAGGTGTCGAGATGGAAATCTAGGTCACAAAGTTTGATAGGTACTAGGGTGATTAGGGAAAAAAGAGGAATCCAATGGGATAGTTTTAAAATAAGGGTGTCTCGGAAAGGGGTGGGACCACAGAAAAAAAAAAGGCTCAAAACTGAAGGGTACCACTGCAATCAGAACGAAGAGAAGAATGCAATGGAATAGGTTACAAATAAGGTTGTTAACAGGCCTTAGATTTGTTTTTTACTCCTGCGGAGTTATACTCTGGGTTGAATAATACTGCAGTGAAGAAATGGACAAATGCTTAACAGGAAGAAATGTGTAGGAATTTCGGAACCAGAATGTAGGAGACAATTGCACTACAATAGATCTTGTGTGTTTTGTTTATTTTTTTGTCCCTAGGGTTAGGGTAGTTAAGTGTTCTATAGGAAAGGGTTTTCCCTATGTTATAGCTCTTTGATATATGTGTAGGTTCCAACAGTAGTACCCAGACCAATATCTCAGGGAACCAACTAAGGAGGCTATACCATACCCTTAGTCATATTACCCGACTACCCAGGTACTAGAGAGTATCTTCCCAAGTGTTTTTCTCAGTGACATTATAGAAGTCAGGGGGCCGATCAGTTTATCTATGGAGGGCATCATGATGCCTAGGTCGATCTGTATACATGTTTTGTTTGATGTGCTACCACTCGAAGGGGTACCAACAAGGGTTAAAAGGGTGTCCAACATATGTGTGCTTAAGTACCACTTGTAGTTCCTATGTGTATGATTCCCTAACCGCGGGTTTATGTGTGGAATGATAGATCTTTGTAGATTAAATATGCTAGAATATGTCTCTACCTGGAAATATATATATATATAATAATTACCCCACAAGTATCTCCCTAGAAAGAGCTCTCATGCCACTTGCAATATTACAGATATAATATAATATGCAGAATGGAAATATTTAGCAAGCAATGGAAAAACAGCAATGATATATCAAGAAAAATATCATAATAATACCATAGTAACACCAGAAAGAGCACCTTTATTAAATATAGCAATGTTCAATTGCCTCTTTGAGGGGGAATCCTCCAGCAAAGCAGAGATCTATTACAATAATCTCCAAGATAAACTTAACCCATGCCTCCTACACTTATTTATACTAATTCTACCTTCTAAGGAAAGTTCTAGAGGAAGATCTTTCTTGAAGCGGAAGCTTCTATTAGGTCTTCTTACATTGACTTATTCTCATTTATTTATTAGGCCTTATTAACTAATGTCAGCCTTTATTACATAGAAAACATATCCTACTAACTAATGATTGTTGGTTGCGGAGCCTAATTATCTTCCTGTTTCATATCACCTCGCTTTATCACCTCTTTGAGAGAAATCTCTGTGCATATGATCTTTGCCACAAATATAACATTGAATACATTGTTTCCATGGATTTTTCCCCACTATCTCTGTTACAAGGGAAAAACTCTCTATGGCCAAGGGTAAACTACAACACACAGGTATGACTGCAGAAATCAACTTAATTCCAACATATGCTATACAGACTAATGTGCAATACAAGAAAGAGGCCTACCTCGATCCAACATTTGATGATGTTCCATCGTTGAGCACTTTGACCCAAATCTTTATACCTGCGAGAAGTTCTCAACAAATGAGCAAAGAAAGTATATAGTGATGATATAAAAGGGATTAGCACATCAGATAGCATAATCCATTAATAAACATTACAAACACGCCCATGGATAATAATCATATATTTGCAAGATACCAATAGGACGAGAAAGGAGTATTTCTATTAATAATTGATCAGCAGAAGTGTCAACATTGAAGAGTTCCATGTCGGCATGGTTCGAAACCAAGAAACCAAGTTCCTTCCAACTGGGTCCCCACCACTTCAATCCTCCACCAAAGGCAAGCTCATGAGAAAGAGGCAAAGAGGTCCTCTCAATAATAAGGGAAGAGCTTGGGGGTTGAACATTGTGTTCAAACTTGAGGGAAAAAGGGATGCAGACTCAATATGAAGTAATTTCTCCAGAGTAACTTTGCTCTCAAAGTTGAATACTTTCTCCTCTTTTTCCATAGTTCGAAATTGTGCTCTTATAGCCTCCAAAATGCAACTGAAGGGATGATTCGAAATGTTTCTAGTACATGGAAGGCCAAGGATCAGAGATATTTTGTCGTGTCATGGAAACCCAACCTCATTTTGTATTTTTTGGCACAAATATCGATATACGCAAATTGTAATGGAGCAGCAAGTGTATACGCATCTTGCATGGCAGTTAAGGAGCGTATATGTGGGAAAATGTATATTTTTTAGCTCTGGATTCATCAAAAAGGGATGAAAAGTCTGCATAGGGAAATGGAGAAAGGCCCTCTATGCAAGATAGAAATGGTGAGGCAAATCCTTCTATAACATATGCCCCCTAATGTGTGAGATCAGAGGAGTATCTGTGATGACCGAAATACATTATAAATAACCCAGAAGTGGAGTGGTAGAGAACCAGCTGGAGGAACTTAATTGCTTATTACATTATATATTGACTTTGCATACATGGTTGCCAAGAATACAATGCGGATCTATGTGGAAAATATACCAAACAAGTGTTCATGGCCATGAATAGGAAAATACAAATGTGGTTATATGCCAAAAGATGTCATAGTCACGAATAAGGCCCAGTGAAACCGGTCTCAAAAATCAGTCTAAAGATATCTGTATACCATGTAGTACAATCTAATCTCCCATGATCATTGAAGTCAAATAGGTACTGGTCCAATGAAATGGAAGCAACAGCTTAGGAAAGCTGCAGCCACATAGTGATGTCTTCAAGTCTTCTACATTATCCACCAATGGTGCAAGTCTACATCGTGTGAATAAATGAGTTGAGGTCGAACACGATGAGACATCATTTCATTACAGGTCATTGAAGTATATCGTTAACAAACGTGAGACAGCCTACCGATAATGAAAGTAGGTATCGAGGCACTGAGTACATATCTACAAATTTGAATAAAGGAGTTGGTGTCGAACACTTGAGAGATCCATTGATTAGAAGATATTGATGTATTCCCATCTGTCAATGGCGAGAGAGCCTGCCACTAATGACTGCAAGCCTCAAGGTACTCATAAAACTCTAGGTCCCATATCCAGAATAAATGAGCTTAAGTCAATGGAAGGGGACCCGCTGAAAGGAGAGAATTTAGGCATCTCTCATCAGTCAGCACGAGGAACAAAGCAGGAGCTTCATGATTTGGTGGAGATCGGACGAAGAACATGCTCACGAACCAATGCCCCTGTGTGTTTTTCGCGTGTGCCAAATGCAATTGGTACACAAAAAGGACCCTATGAATAGCAGCCAATGATGAAAACCTGCTGACAAAGGTGAGGAAACCACCAATAAGGCTAATGGCATCTAAGACACTACACGAATCCCAAAGTGTGAATAGATGTCTTGATGTCAAACACAAGGGAAACCACCCACTCAATGACCAATGATGAAATGTCAATTGTTGGGTTCAAGGTGACCTATCAATGATGAAATTAGGGACAGGGTGCATGATAAGACCAAAGTATCATGTGATTCTAAGACAAACTGAGGGTATGGCCAACATGCAAAGTCAAGATTTTTGAGGAGTGGCCGACACAGGTTGATAGACTTCCTTTGAACAAGAGCATGAGACATATGGTGAACTCTGGAAGCATGGACTCAATGATGTGACAATTGGATGCAGGAGGCATCAATAACGTTCTCTATAAGGACTGGAAGAGTAACCAGTCGGTAGAGAAAATTTTGTAGCGGGATCAGCTTCCTAAG
>JASDQU010305931.1:7332-23917 GCA_032191745.1 Picea mariana | reverse complement strand
GAATGCTATGATACAGAGGAGGGAACGAGTGTCGCAAGTAAGAAAAACTAGTTCTAGCAGTGGAACGTACCTATGCTTAATGCAAGGAAATTCATGCGAGAGATGAACACTCGGGGTTATGTTCCCTCCAAGGTATAGGGTGTCAAATTGTGAAGGATAAAAACAAGGCTGTGCTTGGTTGAGGATGCAAACTGCTTAGGCAACGGTTTATAACGCAAAGCGAGAACCGGCTAACGGCTCAATACAACAAGCGAGGGCATGAGATGCAATCACAACTTAACGCCAAAAATGTCCTTTTTTATATCCTTTAGTCTATTTGGTGTGAAAAAGGGGTAAACTTGTGCCAAATAGACATCTTTTCAAATCCAATTTACGAGTGTGAAAAAGACAAGTTCACTCAGCAATCTTTTCTATTTTTGATAGCAAGTCGGAAAAGAGCTTAACTAGGACTCATGATCTTTCAAATCCAATTTTAATGACTGTAAAAGGGACAAATCACTTGGCAATATTTTTAGTTTTTGGACGAGTCAGAAAAGATCTTAACTGAGACTCGTTACTGGGAGTCTGCGGGTAATAAGGCAGCATGTGCATGAATGAGAAATGAGGCTCATTGTAAAGTCACGTATTGAATTATAATGGACTCCTGATCCTAAGGAAAAAAACTCGTCATGGGAACCAAATGACAAAGAGGTTCTAACTAGGGTACCCATGTTTGGTAAGTCTCTACCATTTATTAACGATGCTATTAATAGAGGATGGAGGTTTATGCATCGTAATAAATGGGTTCGTACCTAAGGCGTAAAAATGGTAGTTGAATGATAATGAAAAAAAATGCACAATGGAGTAGATACCTATCTTATATGCTAGGTTATGATATACCTTCCCAAGGAGATGAACAACCAACCATGACGTTGAAATCTGCAAGAAAATTGAGTCGAAACTACAAAAACCAGCTTAAAACCATTCTTGAATTAGTCCATTTGACAAAACAATAGCATAAAACTATATCAAGTGGGTAAAAAATGGCTTATAAATGTAATAAAATCAAAATTTACTGTATCATTTTCATTTTTACCCAAATAGTGCGATTTGGACTAAAACAACTCCAGAATTCAAACAACGATCACAGGAGCAATAAGCAACGAAATCACTCATTGTGGACCAGGTAACTCTTCATCCCATCCTCTTCAATTTTAGTGGTTTAAAATTTTGATTTAGGTTCTATTTTGTTAGTTTTTAAGGGCTCAAATTGGGTTTTTTGGTATACACAAGTTTCTCTGAATAGGTCACGTATACGACTAGTTAT
Source organism: Picea mariana (assembly GCA_032191745.1). Taxonomy (NCBI): domain Eukaryota; kingdom Viridiplantae; phylum Streptophyta; class Pinopsida; order Pinales; family Pinaceae; genus Picea; species Picea mariana. Next base: position 22,611 of record JASDQU010305931.1, on the reverse strand, counting down.
ACGCCCCTATGTGAACTACAGGGGGCATATATCAGGCCCTACCCGCAACTATTTGTAAATAAACCATGTATACGTGCGCAAATGGCAAAAAAAGATGTTTCTAACTCAAAAATGATTTGGTTTTTTGCAGGATGGTGTTGGAATGGAGAGAGCGAGAGCATGAGGAGGTAGATGCAGTAGTGGATTGAGATCTGGTGGCCCAAGTAGCTTTAAAAATATGTGTTTTATACAATTTTTGGGATCTCAAAGGAATGCGGGCCCAAGTGAGGTTGTTGGAAATGTTGGTGGGCTATTGGGATCCTGATAGCGAGATATTTCTCCTTGATGAAAAACCATTAAGGATCTAAGTAGAGGACATCTACTTCTTGACTGGACTTTCACGTCGAGGAGAGGTTGTGGACCTCAAGTCACGCAGGGAAAGGAGTGGGATGAAGGTCAAAGAATACATCGAGGCCCACTGTGTTGCAGGGACTCCCATGGTGGGAAGTCAAATCCTTATCCAGGATATAGGTAACCTCAGCCTAAAAATTATTGTGCTCGTACTTACCAGGATCATAGGATTGGCCTCATTGCATCAAGCATCGAGACCACTTATGTTTTACGCACTGGAGTGTGCAAGACCCACTGTCTATGACTGGTGTACCTCACTGCTGACCAACATGAAAGGTCAGTTGACAGAGTGCAAGAAGGGGGGGAAACACAACTTTGGTTTTGCCTCCATCCTTTGCAGCTTCTTTTTCGAGTGAGTCCCAAGTCTAGGACCTAGAGTGGAGATCATTCCTAGAGGACCACGTGATCTAGCTATGGCATGATGGATCAAGGTCATGAAACGATAGGGGGAGGTAGGGTGGTGACACCCTACAATGATGATTTTTTCTTCTAGTGGTGGAGACAAACCATAGCTCTTGATGACTATCCCTACGCAGGAATTGATTTCAGAGGAGATATTGATATGCTGCTTCCACCAGGAGCTGCCTATGGTGCCATAGGTAAAAAGTTTTTATATATTTCAATTTTTTTTATTTTTGTATTGAAGAGAACAAAAAAAAAATTTGGATGGTGTTATTAATTCGATACTTGTGTGAATGTAGATGTGGGTCTGCAACAGCCAGAAGGATTCCTACGACATAGGTGGAAGCACTGGGGAGATGAGGTAGTGGGAGGAGAAGTGGAGAGAGTCATATAGAACATGCAGGGTAACTTGTCTCATCTGACACAGAGTATTCCTATCGTTCAAGTGGAGGATCTACCTGAAGCCATGCAGCAGCAGGTTGTCGGTGTACCTAGAGCATGGGTATGACTCTTCCGGTGTCTCACAAATGCCATGGTTTTCTATCATGATACACATATGGTGCCACAGGCATAGATGTCATGGGACATGTATATCGGCTGTATATGTATTTTGAGGGTTTTAGCCCCAATTTTGTAATATAAACACCATATTTTTTGGAAATATATAAAGAGGGATATTCGAATTTACTCATATCTTACAATGTGTACATTGATTTAATGGTCTTCCTTGCTTTATTAATGTGACAAATGCCAATTTAAAACATAATTAGCGTAGGCATTGGATACATGATTAGAACTTCGAGGAATGTGGAAGTATGTAATAAAATCAAATTATCGTTCTAAAAGATGTACCCGTAGGAATTGACAGAGTAACGTCATATCACGCACACGGTAATAGCCATTCAACTAACATATGATTAATTGAGAATCTAGGTGAGTCTCTAGAGAGAGAATACCATGTGAGATAGCATCGCGCAAAAATTCTATAACAGCGCTATATTCGGCCACACTGTTCATGGATGGCCCTAGGCATACGCCTCCTGAAGACACCAGTAGACCCTCGAGTGAGTAAATCACCCAAGAAAAGGAAGCCAAGTTCCGTGTATGACGACTGGATCCATCTGCAAATCCTAGGTAGACCAAAGACTCCATTGGCATCTGCCAACCAAAAGGGAAAACTCGATAAGCAAGCCGAAGACAAAAAGAAAAAATAAGAAAGATGTATATACACTAAATTTACATTAATATACAAAGTGTTTCGCTCAAGTCTAGGGCTCAAGCATAATACCTTTTCAAGTAGAGCCCATTTATGGGCTTAGCCAATTTCTTCCCTTCATAATCTTCCATTTCATAGGCTTTGTTTTCTAGAACACGTCGCACGATATAAGGACCATGCCACATGGGTTTAAACTTGCCTACCCCTAGTGTTTCTTTGGCTTGGTCATACAATAGGACCAAGTCACCCTTGGTATACAACCGAGGATAGATAGACTTGTCGCATTGAACCTTGACATGTTTTTTGTTTGCCTCAATAGCCGTAAAGGTGTCTCGATGTTGCTCGTCAAGACTCTCTAGGTGCACCAAGCATCGCTCTAAATCTAAAGTGTCAGGTAGGAGCTCGACTGCCAATTTGTGAGAAGGGATTTCGCATTCAACGGGAAGTATCAACTCCACACCATGCACTAAATGAAAATGGGAAAAATCGGTGGCAGTCTTAACCGAGGTTCGGTATTCCCAAATCGTGGGATACAGCATGATGTGCCAATTGGAATTACTCCGACTGACAATTTTTTTTAAGATGGTCTTGAGAGACTTGTTGACATCCTCTACATGCCCATTTTCTTGGGGATAATAAGGAGATGAGTGACCATGTTTAAACCTTAGCTTGGACGCTATTTCTACCATCATTTCATTCTGAAAGTGACTGCCATGATCAGTGACAATCTCACTCAAGATACAGAATCGAGTGGCAATTTGGTTGAGCATGAAGAAGGTTGAAGTCTTCCCATAGGATTTTATAGCAGGCATGGCTTCAGCCCACTTGGTAAAATAGTCGACAGCCACGATGATGTGTTTATGCCCCCCAGCCGAAGTTGGGTTGCAATCGATGAAATATACCCCCCACTTGGTGAAGGGACCGACGGTAATGACTGGGTGAAGGGGGGCCGGGTGCGAGCACATTTTCCGAGTGAACACCTGGCAGGGGTGACACTTCTTAATTGCTTCAATGCAATCTTTAAAGATGGTGGGCCAGAAGTAACAGGTTCGCAAGATTTTTTGGGTTGTCACAAGCCCGGATAGGTGACCACCACAAGCCCCTTTGTGGAAGTCATTTAGGACTAACTCAGCTTTCTCGTGATTTAAGCAATGACGTAAAATACTATCTATTCCTCGGTGATACAAAGTATCACCAACAATGGTATACATTTTGGCTTGGTATCTAACTCGTCGATGATCATCTCGTTAGAGATGTTGAGTGAATTTCAAGGTTTGAAGATATAAAATAATGTCTCCATACTAGGGGTCAGACGACGAGACAAGGAAAATGTGTTTGTCTGCAAACGAATTGGCATGGATAACATCCTCATCTAATCATGGGAAATCAGATATTAACTCTGCAAAAACTAGTGACTTCTTGGACTTGGCTGAAGCAAAGTCGAGATCAAATTCTTGTAAGATGACAATCCATTTATTATATTTCCTACCTATGATACGCCTAGTGAGGACATATTAAAATGGATTAACATCAGTGACTACAGTAGTTTTGCAAAGCAATATATAGTGTCGTAAACGTTGGACTGCGTGAATGGCAGCCAAAGCTATCTTTTCGATGTGAGAGTAATTAAGCTCAAGACCGACTAAATTTTGACTGAGATAGTAGATGATGTGCTCATGGAGCTCATCATCCTCCTGAACTAGAACCATACCAATCATCTCTTTGGATGCAACAATATATAACAAGTAATCTCTATTGTAATCAGGATATTTCAGTAGAGGAACTGATACCAAGGCTTTCTTTAAGGTGTTGAAAGACTCCTGGGCTCTCTCATCCCAGATAAATGGGGTAAATTTCTTCAGTAGGTGCATGAAACCCTTAGTGATATTGGCATAATTCACTATAAACCGACGCAGAAAGTTAGCTTTCCCCTGTAAGCCTTGAAGTTGTCTAATCGTGCTTGGGGGAGGAAATTGAAGTATTGCCTCAACCTTAAGAGGATCTACCATGATTCTAGTCTCGGAAACTAAAAATCCTAAGAGACAGCCAGACCTAACACAAAAGATGCATTTGTGAGGGTTTAACTGGATTCCATAGTAACGACATCTTTCAAAAACCAGTCGAAGGTGTGTGACATGATCCACTCTCTTGCGAGAGTGAGCAGCAATATCATTGAGGTAAGCTTCGACTATATGCTTTAGATCGTGAAAAGTGAAAGTCATGGCACATTGGAAGGTTGCTCCGGCATTTTTCAGGATGAAAGGCATTTTCGGTATGCAAAAGTACCCCAAGGACATATAAATGTCATCTTGTGTTGGTCCTTAGGTTTGATCTGGATTTGGTTATAGCCTAAAAATCCATCCATAAAGGAAAATATTTCGCTTCCTGCACACTCATAGAGAATATGATCAATGAAAGGTGTGGGGAAGTTATCTTTAGGACAAGCTTTGTTCAGGTCGCAAAATTCCATACACACACAGATGGTTCCTTTCCTTTTATTCACAAGAACAGGGTTGGATACCCATCTGGTCAAGGAAACTGGGTAGATGAAGTCGGCATTAAGTAGCTTCTCCACCTCTATCTTAATAGAGGGGGCCTTCCTAGGATTAACAACTCTAAGACGTTGTCGAACAGGTTTAGCATCCAGATAATTTCTAATTTCATGTTAGACAATGTGAGGATCGATCCCTGGAATCTCTTCATATAACCAAGAAAATACATCTCGAAATTATTTGAAGAGGTTGGTGTAGATTAGAATCTCTTATTGAGAACAATCTGCACCTATATTTACGTTCTCAATTTTTCCAAGGGTACGAGAGATGTCGATCGAGATGGTAGGAGAAATACTTGCCATATTTCCTTCGACATAAATACCGTGCATATCAGGTTGAACTACGGTGTGACCGACTATCTCACTCAAGGTAGACTGAAAAATCATCTTGCTTGATTCTTTCAAGACTTGGGAGAAAATAAGATCGATGATACATATCGTCCCAAGGTCTCTCAGAAACATTCATGGCTTCAAGGATGGCTTCGTCCGGAGGAAAAGTCTCATCTAAGAAATCATGTGAACAAGATAATGAAGTGGCCCATATGGGCCTAAGAATGGGATCATCCTCGTCTGTCTGTGAGGTAACAGGATCAGGATCGGTGGAAGAGTCAAGGATAGCTTGATACGCAATCTCCACTGCTGATAGTGGCATATCCATGCCAGCATGTGACCGACCTTCAATCGATGAAGTCAGAGAAGGTAGGGTCCAAGGATCACTAAAATAGGAAGTGCGGAAAGGAATGGACCTCTTTGTTGAAGCAGGCCTACTAGACATCGCGTAAACGTGGTGAATCGGTGTCGAGAAGTCGAAAGTACCCATGAGGGAAGAATACATTCCGACACCAATATTCTCAGTTGTCGGCTGAGAATTGTCGATCACGGGGATCGACGGTCCAACAGATGCGTTAGGACTAGAGTATGCAAAGGATAACTGGTCGATCATCATGATCTCCCCCTGATGAGGAAAACAATGTACACGGAAAATGGATGATACGACAGCGACCATAGAATAGGTTCAATTGTGACCTAGTAACAAGTTATAATCAAGAGGTGCATCCACTACCTCTACTTTCACCTCTACCGTCTTCTCACCTAACTGGACCAAAAAGGCGGGGAGAATACCATGAGGGCGGAAGGAATGACCGTCAAATGAAATCAACATGTTCTATGACTTGGAAAGGTTCAGAGAACCGATAGCTTTCCAACAGACCAGGGACATCACACAAGTGGAAGCACCTTCATCAATGATCACTCGTTTGATAGTATACTTGGAATAATCCACATGGATTTGAAAAGCCACATGGTAGGGTAAGAGAGGCTTCATGTCCATGACATCAAACTTGATGAATTTCAAGCCACTAGGTTCTAGAGATCCTAAGGCAGAGAGTAATGGATTCCTCTGTGATGGACACGTCTGGAATACCTCCAAAGCTGACATCGCACAAGGGGTTTGGCCCATATCTTCAACAATAGAATAGTTATGGGTGGCTCTAGCATTAGGGTTGTGGGTAGAGCACTTGAGTACTCCTTTTGGAATACGAGTTGGTGGATTTGGTTTCTCGAACTGTAAATTTGTCTCCTGGGGTGGAGGAGGAGCTTCTAGGCTGGTACTAGCTTTTGAAGAGCTATAATCTTGAGAGCAGGTGGCTATATCAATTTTCGCATCGACCATATTTATGAAAACACGATCGTCGTATTGCGATGGTGGGTTTTGACTTCCACCGGGTGCATTATCGATGCTCGAAGAACTCAAGGCTAAGTGATGGTTGTGTGGGAATGGATTAGTCAGAACAACAGGCGGTAGATTTAAAATCCTCGCAGCCTCCGCAAGTTTTGGGCACAAGTGGGTAAGGTGGTCATCGGTACAAAGTTTACAAGGAAACTTCACCTTATGCTTCTCTTTCTTGCCCTCTCTAGCATTATCATTTTGTTTCCCATTATTATCTTTGTCCTTGAGTTTATTATTATTATTCTTCCCACCCTTACGATTATTTTGACCTTTCCTTTTATTCCCATCTGGTTGTTGGTCACCATTTGGGTTCTTCGACGATTGCATGGAATGTACATCCACCAATTGGGTGGGTTTGGAGGATCCAGATGAGGCTAGCCCTCCAGCAGACTTCATTGTCGAGTCTATGGATTTTACATTGGCGGAACCTACAATGCCATCAGCATGAGGTCTAAGAGTTTGTCTAGGATCATGATTTGTCCGCGGTGCGTCTGGAAGAAGGTGGTATAACATCCTAGACTGAGCATATATCAAATCAAATTATTAGGCTCTAAGGATAGATTCTTCCTCGTTGAAGAACCCAGAAGTAGAAGCGTCCTTTAAAATAGAAGCATGTAAAGACTTTAGGAACCATTCTAGAAGAAAGGTCAGGGGTATAGGAGTCTTAACCAACTGCCTTAGCCTACACCATTCTTGGATATGGTCTGAGATGTGAGTGTCGGTACCCTGGCGTAAAGTTGACAAAAGTTCAAGGCCAACATCATAACGAATGGGTAGTTGAAATTGATTGAGAAAGGCTAGCACCAACTGATGGAATGACCCATATGTCCCCCTAGGTATCTCAATGTACCATTGTGATGATACTCCAATTAGAGTGTGTTGAAACAATCATAACCTAATAGAATCATGGTTCAAAGAATTCGATGAGCACCAAAGGTGAAAAGTAGTGACGTGATCACCAGGGTCTTTGCCATTATTACCTTCAAACTTTGGAATGTCTGATGGAAGTTTGGTAGGGACAGGAAGCCATATGGGGTCATGACTCATCAGTTCATTCATTAGTTTAGACAAATCTGGCAGATTAAGTGTGGCCAGAAAGGGAATACGGGGTTGCAACACCTGACCCCATCTTCCCGTGAAAGATTGTGCATTAGGAACTGCGTTCCATCGAGGATTTTGGTGAGGACCAAAACCTTTTATGGAATTAGAAGACCCTCCTCCTGGTTGATTCATAAAATATGGATTGGGCATCATTTCGGCAGGAATGTTATGATAAGGGTTATGAAAATTTCCCCCAGTTGGATTAGATCCAAGATGAGGGTTGTTAAAACTACCCCCAACTGGATTGGATCCAGGTTGGGGGGTGCCCAAAGTGTAAGACTAACCTCCTCCAGGTGGGAACCTGGAGGATTGAAGTGGATTCATCATGCCAAAAGTATTGTTCGGAATCGGCACTGAGGGGATAGGGATATAGGGTATAACTTGTCCTCCAGTTGGGTTGTTCCATCCAACCGTAGAAGGATTATACCCAAGGTTAAGAATAGGGACACTCCCTACATTAGGATTCGCTTGGGGAATATGAGAACCACCAAATGGGGAAGGAGTGTAAGGAGGTGTAGTGCCCCCAAGTCCAAGGCTAGCGTTATGGCCAGCAACTGGGATGGCAGTTGAAAACTGCGAGGTGAAGTTAGGAATACCATAAGAAAATGGACTAGAAGCCATGGGGATGGTCTGAACATTGTAACTTGAGGAGTGGCCAAAACCTCCAAAAGGGTTCGAGGCAAGAGATGAAGCATTAACTACAGGCAGATCCATAGTACCGATGTAAGACTTCGGCACTACAACTATAGCGGTTGTAGGTGTCGAAGGAGTGCCATTAATTATAGTGGGATTGGGAGTCAAAAAAATCCCAGTGTTCTGAAGACTAGACTCAGTACTCATCCATGCAGGTTCACAAGTATGAAAAGTGGATGTGTGTGTACCGCCACTGATAAATCTACGCCTTTTAGAAGGCAAGGACTCGAAAACCGGTGGTAACTGTAACAACCAACGGGACCTATGAGGAAGTTGGTCCGACTCCACGATGACTTATGACTCTTTCGCAAATAAAATATATCCTATGGCCAACTAGTAGTCAAAGAGCATACCAAAAATTCAAACAGCCAATATGCATGCAAACAGGCTAAAGTGGTTGAGTGGCCTCCCTCGCTAAGGAAAGTATGTCTTGTCCAAGAGGGACCTGAGACTCCCCGCTAAAGTTTGGAGGTAACAAAATCAGTTATAAGGGCCCTCATGAGCTTAAAAACTAGTCGATCAGATCCCCCCAGAGAGGTAATCCTCCATAAAGGCTGTGTGTTTTCCTACCCTTATCTGGCTCAGGGTACAAGCAGAATAACCCCTACAAGTAACCTATGAGATACCTAAGTCAAGCAACTAATAAACCACTGTATAACTGATGCATAGGTGAGTAGTCGTAAGTCCAAATCATCGTATGGGCAGGGTAGCAAAGCCCAAAACCTTGAAATCACTGCCTCTCACAGAGGTATGGACACTAGCAAGATCCCCAAATACGAATAATCCACAGAAATATCTCTGACGCTAGGTGAGTATCCAGGGGTTATCCCTTCAACTAACTTCGCGCGACCTCGTGATTAAATCTGGTGTGAGTGGAGCCTCCTGATCTTACCAATTATACAATGGAATTCTCAACTCCCTGTCTCAAACACATATGTTGATTTAATTTCCTTGGAGAAGTTTACTCACAAAATCCTATTCCAAGGCACTAAATTCTAAGCTAGTTTGTGCACCCTAAAAATAAAATCGTGACTAATCAATTTTAGTTTAAAGCATAGATTTTATTGGTCGTGGTTACTCAAAAAGGTATGGAAGTGAAACTCATGGTGTTATGACTCTGCCAGAAAATAAATATGGATATAATGCAAAGTCTATCTTTAACTTTTCAATGAATGATATGCTAAAAAAAACAGTGCAATCTTCAATCTCAAATCTGCAATTCAGAAGTAAATACGATCTTTCGCTAAATGTGCTAAGCTAATGATAAAAATTCAAAGACAAAAATGCCAACCAATGCAAAATGCCTATTTTTTTGTATTTGCAATATTCTAAAAAGAAAATGCATGGATTGATAAGAAAATTGACAGATGAATTCTACAGTGTATAAAAGCAGTAACTCAAGAAGAATACCAGGCAGCCAAGAAAATATCCCAGAAGCCAAGGACAAATTAAAAATAGAAAACAAAGAGAAAGACTACGCCCAAAAATTCAAGTCCAAACAGGCTTCCTGTCAGCCTAGATAATCTCAACAAACCACTACAGAGACCTAAGAAGGCTCGGCAATCTTTAAATCCTACCTAACAGTCACTCAACCAAGAAAACAAGCAAGGGGAAGTGGTATACGCGATTGTTCAGGAGAACAGAGCGTATATACGCTTCTTGCAGTCAGACAGCAAGTGTGTATATGCGACTGTCAAGGAAAAAAGGGCATATATGCTTTAAAAACAAGGCCAGGCAAGGGTAAAAGGCTGAAAACTCAAACTCAAAGTGAACAGGATCTCTCAAGCAGTGATACGACAAGAAACACAAAGGAAAAAGAGCAATGTAAGAAGAAAAAGTACTTCTACCCTTAGAAGGAAGATCTCTCCCCAGTGGAGTCGCCATTTCTATTACAAGAGAAAAACTCTCTATGGCCAAGGGTAAACCACAACACACAGGTATGACTGCATAAATCAACTCAATTCCAACATATGCTATATAGACTAATGTGCAATACAAGAAAGAGGCCTACCTCGATCCAACGTTTGATGATGTTCCCACGTTGAGCACTTTGACCCAAAGCTTTATACCTACGAGAAGTTCTCAACAAACGAGCAAAGCAAGTATATAGTGATGATATAAAATGGATTAGCACATCATATAGCATAATCCATTAATAAACATTACAAACACGCCCATGGATAATAATCATATATTTGCAAGATACCAATAGGACAGGAAAGGAGTATTTCTATTAATAATTGATCAGCAGAAGTGTCAACATTACAGACTTCTGTGTCGGCATGATTCGAAACCAAGAAACCAAGTTCCTTCCAACTGGGTCCCCACCACTTCAATCCTCCACCAAATGCAAGCTCATGAGAAAGAGGCAAAGAGGTCCTCTCAATAATAAGGGAAGAGCTTGGGGGCTGAACACTGTGTTCAGACTTGAGGGACAAAGGGATGCAGACTCAATATGAAGTAATTTCTCCAGAGTAATTTTGCTGTCAAAGTTGAATGCTTTCTCCTCTTTTTCCATAGTCTGAAATTGTGCTCTTATAGCCTCCATAATGCAACTGAAGGGCTGAGTCAGAACGTTTCTAGTACATGGAAGGCCAAGGATCAGAGATCTTTTTTCGTGTCATGGAAACCCGACCTCATTTTGTATTTTTTGGCACAAATCCTGATATACATGAGTTGTAATGGAGCAGCAAGCATATACGCATCTTGCATAGCAGTTAGGGAGCATATATGTGGAAAAATGTATATTTTTTAGCTCTGGATTCATCAAAAAGGGATGAAAAGTCTGCATAGGGAAATGGAAAAAGGCTTTATGTGCAAGATAGCAATGGTGAGGCAAATCTTGCTATAACAATCTCCAACATTATGGGCTCCTTAAGAGTTGGTTTTCCTTGCACAGTATTTCTAAAAAATGGTGGCTTAGTCCCCTTCTTCCTCTTCTCCACCTTACTTTTCATCTTATCTTCCCAAGCCCTCTAGAAATTCGATCTTCCCCTTTGTTTCCCATAAATACACTTAGTGCGCCTTATAGTTTCTTCCAATGTCTTGGTGTAATCACCTTGTATCTTGTCATTGATAAATGGAGGCAACCCACTCAAGTACCTCTGAATTTTAACTTGCTCATCCTTGATGAATGCAATGTATTTCAGCAACTCTAAGAATCTACTTTCATACTCATCTATTTTCATACTCCTAAGCTTGAGTTTGAAGAACTCCTTCATTTTCTTGTCATAGTAATGCTTGGTTAAGCATTTATTTTGGAAATGCTTCTTGAACCCCCTCCAAGTAACTTGTTTTCATCAATGTGTTGCACTTGCACAAACTGATCCTACCACATTGATGCTTTTTCTTTTAGTTGGTAGACGATGATTCTCCTTTATACTTGCACAGAATAATCATGCAACTGGAATAACTTCCTCATACCCAGCAGCCATGTCTCCACATCTTCATCCTTCTTGTGCTCACCGTCAAAGGTAGGAGACTTTATCTTATTCATTTCTCCCTATAGCTTGTCCACCCCAGTGCTTTGCTTATGCTTTCTTACAGGAGATGGAGTTGAGCTATTGTGTGCTTTCCTAAAAGAATGCTTTGGTGAGTGAGGTTGATGCCTAACAACACTTCTTGCTTCTCTTCTTTTCTCATCATGAGATCTGTGACCCCTTGACCTACTCGACTATGGCTCCTTTTCCATTTTCTTTTATATTATGTCCAATCTTTTCATTAATTTGACATCAAATTCATCTTTCTACTCCTTGGCTCTCATAAGTCTTTCATTATCATCTTTATATATTTGGACATCTTTTTGAAATCCCTTTATGGTTTCTACCAAGTACATGCGCTCCTCCTTGGAATGTGTACCATCAACACCCAAACCATCTTACAAATCCATGAATTCATCATCGGGACTGTAAGTTCTCTGCTCAACTTCCATGCTTTTGACTTTCTATGTTGATTATGTTTTGTTCTAACCGCTGATAATTATGCAAAATGTGCAAACAAAAATATTTGTTAGGCGAATTCATGAGACAACTTCATGAAAAACTACACCATCTTGTCACAATCCTACCTTTTGAATCCCATGCACGCACTAGTATTAAACACATGCCAATTCACTATGTAAAAACTTAACATGTACAACGTGTATCAATAATGCACATTCACCATGAATTTGTTTCGCATGGCCCCAAACCTTTAATGCACACATCCATGCACCATTGTTTATTGCACAATGCTAGTGTTGCACTCTACAATATCATGTATTTAGTGCGCACATATGTGCATTCTTACTTAATGTGCATCAAGTTCATGCTGAAATTACAAAATCGATGACTAACCAGTTCAATTTGTTCCTTAAGTAGAACTCATCTCATGTGGGCTCAGTGTTGAAATTGGAGCTTTGATGCTTCTTGTTAACCTCTATCCCATACAAGTCTAGTGTTGAACCAATAGCTCTGATACCATAATATAACATCCCTAACCTCCCAAGATGGAAAACGTCACACAATCTCAACTTATGTAGCTCTGAACCAACCATATTGCAACATCACCCAGCATACTACTGAACAAAGCTACTCTGAAAATCAACTGCACAAATTCTATACTAAACACTAGTCTATGAATTATCACTTGAAGTAGTGTGTTCAATCTCAAACTGAGTTGTGCCACACTAATTTTCTCCTTTTAAAACAACTTTAAGAAGTGTAATTAACTCAAACAACTACGCACGAGTATATTGATCACACATCACAACTGTACGCACAACCACCCTGGCGTCACATGCCAATTTTGATTTCCTTGATCACGGGGTCTAATTCCCTACATGCACAAATGAATTCCAGCCTCTTGTGCACACATGCTACTTTCATTTGCACCTAACCATTCAATCCTTGCCTTAGAGACTCATGACCAATATCAAAGGATAAATTAACAGGAAACTAACAATAATTTTCATACTTATGCAAAACTATGAATACTGAATGGAAGAACCACACTTACATGTGCAAGCAGCATTAGAAAAAATTACAAAAATTACTTTTATGCGACAACATAGAAGAATTAAACCATATCAAACATAGATAAATAGGAACATAGTAAACGAGAAAAGCACACAAAGAAAACTTATCTTTTATGAAAGTCACCAATTGCGTGAAGAACTCAGATGTTCCTCCCAGCCATAAACTATTTTTCTCATAATCTTTCAGTAACAGGTCACCCCCAAGCTGGGGCTTAACTCCACCAGGGAAAAAGGGTTCCTAATGCTAGGCTAAGGTCTTAAACTCAACAGAATTTCTTATTCCAAGGTGCCACTGCTACATCAAGCCTACATTCTCTCATTCCTGACACACCTGTCACACCCAAGGAATTGTGCCCCTTCTCTGCTCAATAGTCCCTCGGTTGCCCCACTTCCCTTCTAGGGTTACCAGCAACAGGTCAAACAAAAACTTTTTTATCCCTACGACTAATGCTCAACTCACCAGGGAAAAATTCACAGCAAAACTCTCACCTAGAGAGTATGCTCATGGGCCTGACAGCCCACTTCTTCAACAACAAATCTCTCAACTAGAGAGACTACTCACGGGCTTGAAAACATGCCTCTTCGGCAGCAAAACACTGATTACAGTACAGAAACCCATTACAAGCTTCTTTATGCAGATAAGGTAATAGTCGTCCTCTATAAGATGGTCCAACCCCCTTTTCACACCAGAGTGAATAATGAATAATCCCCCCAAAATACACTAAGGCCAGCAATATATATCACATGCCTTCAACTTGAAACTTGTCACATTTAGAAGTAGCTTGAAGCCACTTGGTGACTCGTTCCCAACCCCTCGAGAACTTAGGATAAAATAATTATCCATAAACTTACACTTTTCCGTAAATATTATAAAATGTTCCCTAAGACTTAAGTCTCGCCTCCTTTTACCTTTTTTGGTGGGGTTGTCCCCCCATCTCTTTTCGTTTGAGTCTGCATGTAATATTATTAATAAGTGTGATTACATTTACATGGATAGGTGCACTAGCCTATTTTCATCTCGGCTCACCAGCCTCATAATCACACAGGCTCTTTGACCTCAATATATATATATATATATATATATATATATATATATATAGAACTTGACTCGATGCGCACTCTCAATTCATTCCTGTGCACTTATCCAAGTGCACACAACACTGTGAAATGTGTGCACCCTTCTTTGATGACAATTCTTCACGCATTACTTAGGTGCACGCAACACCAAAACTAGGTGCCAATAGCTCACCAGCCTATATTTACATTTACATTTACAATTGGTACCACGGCTCACCATCCTATATGTACAATTACAAAGGGTTTAGATCAGGGACATTATATGGAGTTGGTAAAATTCTAAGGGACCTAGTACAGTCTTGAAGATGCAACTTGGGAGCGTGAGGATGCTATGCGTGTGGCGTATCCGCATATTTTAAAAAAAAAATGAAATTTTGTATGTACATGTGTATATGATGCACTAAGGATAGTGCATAAATAAGGGAGAGGGGAATGTAATGTCCCTAATCCAGACCCTTTGTAATTGTACATATAGTCTAGTGAGTTTTTGGAACCAATTGTAAGCGTAAATGTACATATAGGATGGTGAGCCATTGGTACTAAGTTTTGGTGTTGCACGCATCAGCTGAGTAAGTGAATGTAGAATTGTTATCAAAGACAAGGTGTGCACATTTCATAGTGTTGCACACACCTGGGTAAGTGCGCATGGTTTCACATCAAATAAAGGGTGCACAACTTTCACAATGTTGCACGTAATTGGGTAAGTGTGTTGGAATGATCTAGGAGTGTGCATCGAACTGAGTTGTGTATATATGTATATATATGGATGTATATGTATTGAGGTCAGAGATCATGTATGATTATGAGGCTGGTGAGTCGGGATGTAGATAGGTCAATGTGCCTATCCATGTAAAGTGTAATCATACTCAAGTTATTAATATAATATTACATCATTGTGCGCAGACAGACTCAGACGAAAAGAAATGGGGGGCAAACTCCACCGGAAAAAGGAAAAGGGGGTGGAACTTAAGTCTTAGGGAATATTTTATAATATTTCTGGAAAAGTGTAATTTATGGATAATTATTTTATCCTAAGTTCTTGAGGGTAGGGAACGAGTCACCAAGTGGCTTAAGCTACTTCTGAAGGTGACAAGTCTCGAGTTGAA
>JASDQU010305930.1:46268-57845 GCA_032191745.1 Picea mariana | reverse complement strand
TAATAATAAAAAACTAAATAAAATCTACAAAAAAAAAATTATATATAGTATGTACAGTGTCAACAAAATTCAACATTTATGGAGTTGGGGTGGTTGGATTACCTTCCCAGCCAGCCAAAATTTGAACTGTAGGGTCCTTACTTACCTCTTGGTAGAAAGATTCTTTTGAGGGCGGCTGATGATAGAGTCGTAGCCAGTGTCCATTGACCCGAAATGGAGATCCGAACCTGTCAATGGTGCTTAACGTGATTGTGCCATTATCATGGACTTCATTGATTTCGTATGGTTCTAGCCACCGTGTCTGTAATTTTCCCAGAAAATCCTGAAATCTGGAATCATAGAGGAGAGCCCAATCACATTTTTAAATGATTTTTTTTTATATGCTTGTCATGCCAGCTCGTTCTTTGTTGTTGAATAACAGTCATGCGCTCTACAATAGATAGGAGTGCTTCATCCAATTCGTTGAGTTGCTGAAGGCGTTGTTTATGTGCTTTTGTAAGATCCAGTCCGATTTCCTGGGCCATCCTTAGAGTCTTGATTTCAAACTCGATTGGGAAGATGGGTTCTTTTCCATAGACTAAATGATAAGGAGAGTAGCCAGTGGTATTACGCCATGTTGTGCGGTAATACCATAAGGCATTTGGGAGCTCAGAAGCCCAATTCTGTCTATTTGTTGAGACAGTATTTGTCAGGATTGCCTACAGGACTTTATTGGTGCTTTCCACTTGGCCATTTTCTTGTGTATGGTACGGAGAAGTAATTCTATGTTTGATATGATAATTATCTAGGGTGGTGGTGATTCTATGAGCTATAAATTGTGACCCCCCATTAGTAATTACCTCTCTTGGTAGTCCATAGCATACGAATAATTTGAAAATAAATTTGATGACTACTTCTTTTGTTGCATTTGGTAAGGATTTTGCCTCTGCCCATTTAGTCATGTAGTCCGTTGCGACTAGAATATAAGATTTCTAATTTGACTTTGGATTGAAGGGGCCAGTGAAGTCTAGTGTCCATCTCTCAAATGGTTCTGCAACTACTTGTGCTTTCAAATGTATTTCATCAACCTAACCTGGTTTTCCCATCCGTTGACAACTATCGCAGGTCTGGACATATTTATCCACGTCTCTGAATATTGAGGGCCAATAATAGCCCATTTGCAGAATTTTGTGTCCAATCTTGTGATCTACAAAATGCCCACCATAGGGCTCATCATGTACAGCCTTTAGTATGTCGTAGATTCTGTCATATCGTACGCATTTGCGGATCTGGAGATCAGCTCCTGTATGGAAGAGATATCTGTTGATCCAGGCAAATCGTGCACTACGCTAGACAATCAGTTTTCTTTCCCTTGATGAAAGATGTGCTGATAATCTTCCCGCTTCCAAGTAATTTGCCACATTAGCGTACCAAAGTGGCTTTGTAGTAATGCCAAATAGATGTTCATATGGAAATCGATCTTCGACTGTTAAGGAGTCGTCTATTTTGGGTATGAAGGATAGGAAGTCTGCGACGAGGTTTTCTCTCCCGTGTCGATCTTTGATGGTGATATCAAATTCCTACAATAGTAACAACCATCGAGTGACCCGTCCATTAGTAATCGGTTTATTAGCTAGATATCTAATAGCAGAATGATCAGTATACAGAATGGCCGGATAGCCTGTTATATAATGAAAAAATTTATTAATGGCATGTATAATAGCTAAAAAATCTTTCGATGTTACTATATAATTAAGTTTAGCTGGATTAAGTTTCTTGCTAATAAAATAAATGGCGTAGGGTTTCTTGTCCTCCTCCTGTCCGAGGACAATGCCTATGGAAATATCTGATGCATCGGTGGAGATGTGAAATGGTATTTTCCAATTTGGCCCCCTCAATACCGGTGTTGTCGAGATCAACTTCTTGAGTCCTACAAAAGCCACACCACACTTGTCAGACCATTGAAATTCTATATTACCAGTCAAATCATGTAAAGGTGCAACGGTTCTTGCAAAATTTTCCATAAATGTACAATTGTACCCTGAAGCGCCAAGGAAACTAAGTACCTCAGTTTGTGGGTGTGGTGTATGTAGATTAAGGATTACCTCTATTTTTGCTCAATCTACCCTAATTCCATCTGCAGAGATATAATGCCCTAGTACCACACCTTCTATCATCATCATGTGACACTTTTTTTGGATTAAACATAACCTGGTCACAATGCACCGCTCTAGTAGTTTCTCTAGGTTATTCAGTGCTTGATTGAAGTCGCCTCCATAAGGAGTGAAATCATCCATATAGACTTCAAGTCCTTCACTGATCAGATCACTGAATATGCTCAGAATGGCCCTTTGAAAAGTGGTTGGAGCATTACAAAGTCCAAAGGGTAATACTCTGTATGAAAAAGTGCCCCAGGGGCATGTGAATGTAGTTTTATCTTGATCTTCTGGGGAAATTTGAATCTGATTGTACCCACTAAAACCGTCTAGGAAAAAAAAGAATTTATTTCCTTCCAAAGTATCCAGGACCTAGTCAATGAAAGGTAGAGGGAAGTGGTCTTTTTGAGTGGCTTTGTTAAGTTCCCTGTAGTCAACACAGATGCGCCATTTCTCATTTTTCTTTGGGATGATCACTAATGGGGAAACCCACTGACTATCTGAGATGGGATATATAAAATCTACGTCCAACATCTTTTGTAATTCTTTTTTAACGATATCCCTAAGGTGAGGATTCAATATTCTCTGTGGCTATCGGATAGGGCCGACATCTTTTTCAACATAAATGTGGTGTGTGAAGAGTTGCGCATCAATACCTTTCATATCAGAATATTCCCATGCAAAAGCTTGCTGGTATTTGGAGAGGACTTGAATTAGTTTCTGTTGCTATTGTTCATCTAGATTGACATTGATGTCTAGAGACCTTCCTGGTGCAATCTCGATGGGTTTGTTGTTATGAACGACTGTAGTGGGAATTTGGTTTTCCATTAAATCTTCTAGCAGGTCTCCCTGTGCTTCACAGTCTAGAACATCTTGGAGCATCTGGCAGGTCGGGTTGTTCATGGTGGCTAGATTATTGATAAACCCACTGATTACGTCATCCTCTAGTTTTTTTTTAAGTCTGAGGGCTTCTTCCTGCATAAGAGGGGCTCATAAATCCTTCTCTGGGTATCGCAGTGGTGGAAATTGTGGATATACGAAAGTTGGACTTAGTTTAGCAGGAGGATATAAAGTGAGGTTCTTTGTGATACCCCCTCTAGTGATTGTAATCTTACCTGCTCAACATCCTATGTACGCATCTGCTGTTGCAAGCCATGGCCTGCCCAATATCAATGGATTCCCTTCAATTCCACTTCTTGGGTTAATGATGAGGAATTCCATCGGATATTCCCAAGAGTCGACAGAGATGGCTATATCATGTAATGTGCCAACTGGTCAAACTACCGATCGATATGCTAACTGCAACATTATTGCGGTGGGTTTGAAGGAGTTAAAACCCAGGGTATTACATGTTTCCATAGTCAGGATGTTGATGGATGCTCCCAAATCAACTTGTGTATTGGGAAAAGAACAACCATGAATCTGAACTATCACTATGGGATTCCCCAGATTTTCATATTTAACCGGTTCTTGTCTACCTAAAATTAGATTGAACAAGGCTCCTACCATGCAGACTGCTGATGATGGATTTTTAATTTTTCTGATGGGCTTTCTCCCACATAGCTCCTTGATCGTTTTTGCGTAGATTGGGATGTCCTAAAGAGCTTGCAGGAGTGGAATATTGATATATAAATTCTTGAGTTCCCCTACAATGTTGAAGTTGGGATATACAGTCGGTTTTTCTATCATCAATTTTTAAGGGAATGGAGGGGAGGGCATTGCATCCTTATCAGGATCTTGTGATTCGACTGTGTTTCCCCCCTGCTCGATTTCTTCTATTATTACCACAGTCGAAGGTGTTATTGTTGGTTGTTTTTCACTCTCCTGCTCTTGAAAAATGTTATTTTCTTCAGGAGAGATTATTCGTCCAGATCTCAACCATAGTTCATTTCACCCTACCGAGCTAGTCTCTTATTCTCCATTCTCCATAGTCTGGATGAGTTGAGCCGGTTGGTTATTTGGATTTGGGTGAGGTTGGGCTAGTAGTTCAGGGCGCAATTGGGATTGTGGGTTTTGGGGAAATTGGAGTGGTGCTTGTAACATAGGCTGAGTTTGAGGGGCCATCCCCATGGGTTGGTTGTTTATCCCCATGGGGTGCTACCAATTCTGATTCCAATTTGGGTTTTGGGTAGTCATGTTGGGCCACTATGAAGGGTAGATGTTGTTATTTGAGTTTTTCCAAGATGAGGTGGGATATTGTGA
The DNA here is from genome assembly GCA_032191745.1 of Picea mariana. Lineage (NCBI taxonomy): Eukaryota > Viridiplantae > Streptophyta > Pinopsida > Pinales > Pinaceae > Picea > Picea mariana. The sequence goes on along the minus strand of JASDQU010305930.1, from coordinate 53,508 downwards.
GTTAGGCCAAGTGGAAATTGTAGTTGGTTTATTCTACCAGGCAGGATTTGCAGCGGGCTAGTTTTGCCAAGTGGGATTTGCAGGTGGCTATTGCTGGGGCTGCCAGTTCTGATTAGTAAATGATTGACCCTGCCATGTGCTACCAGAAGCTTGCTGCTGATTATACTGTCCAGAGAATTTGGAGGATGAATTTGCATTGACGACACTGAGCCATCAGATATAATGGCTCTGATTCTTCTTTTGCTTCTCTAAAAACAACTTTAAGTCCAGGAAGCGATGGGCATTGTTCCGTGTCATGATCCTTGGTGTAGATAGCGTAGACCCGAACCACGTCCAAAGGGCAATCCCTTGGACCATGTTTTCTTCTGCACCTGTGGCAAAATATGGCCAACATTTGTTCTTCTTCTATTTTTTTCTGTTTGGCCTGCAACACATCCAATTGTGTAGTCAGAGTGCTCAGAATATCTGTTTTGAAGTTTTCTAAGATATTACCAACTTCATCTTGCATAAAACCCGTGCTGGTTATATTTCTATTTCTGGTGAGGGGGGTACACATCCCTGATCTGGTCTGTGAGCTTCCTCTTGAGCACCTAATGCACAGTAGGATGATGTCATCATAAGTTTCTTGATAAATGTCACCCTTCCCCATTAAATTCAATGTTTCTACCCATTCATCTTTCATACCTTTAATCAGAGTTTCCTTAAGTACTTCACCTGGTAACATGCCATATGGTGATCTTTGTAAATTATATTGAAATCTCTTGACATATTCTTCTAATGATTCATTTTATTTTGCAGTCATTTGAAATATTTCATCTTTTAAGTCTCTGGTTTTACAATAATCCTGATATTTTTTCAAGAAGGCCTATTTCATCTCATCCCATGAGTTTATAGTTCCTCCCCCTAATCCCATGAACCAGCATAGAGTTGCTCCTTTCAAAGTGGAGGGGAACAATTTTAATTTTTTGGGTTCAGAGGTGTAATCATACCCTCTACATAGGACATAAAATTCAAATAAGAATGCATCCGGGTCTTCTAAGATTAATCCATGAAAGGTTGGAAATTTTTGTAGGGGAATTGCCTTCATGGGGGCTGGTGTTCCAGAGTATGTACTTAAGGCTTAGAAGTACAGTGTCTAGGAATCTGAAAGTGAGTGAGGGGTATGTAAGGAAGAAATGTCAACCTTCCGCAAGGGAAGCTATGGCTGATTTCTGAGTTGGTGTTGTCTAGCTTCCAACTGTTCCTGAATGGTTATGTCCCTTTCAATTGCTGCCCACGAACGTTCAAGTTCAAACCATGTAGTGGTTGTTTTAAGAATAGTATAAAAAAGGTTTAAGGCAATATGTGTTTGATCTGATAGTCTGGGTTCAATATTAGGCTGTCTTGTCACTGGAACAGTCATAGTGGAACATAATGATAAGAAAATGTCAAAATATTTTAGATGTTGTCTCGATTTATGTCTTATAGAGGAGATTTTATAGTTCCAGTAGTGAAAATAGGGTGCAAACCAAAGTCCCTTTCCCGTAACTGAGTTATATTTAATAAATTGTGTATGAGGTGTGAGAAAACATTAAGCTGTCTATTATGCAAGGCTCCTATCAAGGGAGAATCTGACTTGTAAACAGAAGAAGAAAAAAGATGAAGAAATAATCTAACGAAGCATAAAATATATATAGAAATCTAAAGTGTTCACTGGTCTTATATCTGCTGATAGTTGGTAAAGAGGAAAAATGGTAAACAATATAGAAAAATAAAATTTATTCACCATAGTAGAGGTTGTACTAAATTATAGCGAAGCATTCATCAGATAAATATATGAAATGAAATGAAATACGAGATACAAGGAAACAAACTCATAACACAGTCATGACGCAATTGAGAATCTTCAGATTTTATTTATATTAACTCTCAAGGGAGAAAAAATCTCTATTACAATCGACCCAAAAAGGTCCAGCCTTGTTTCTTTCTTTCTATTGTATATTTATACAGTTTTACATATGATGGAATCTCAATCGCTACAAGATTTTCAGTTACGATAAGAAAGAGACCAATCGTTTCATTTCTTTCTCCTCTGTATTTATTTGGTACTAGAAGTCTACCCCCTCGCATGCTCGATACAAGTGACACATTTTTCCATCAGCTGAGATATCAACCTTGAAGGTTCCGCTTGACAATTGGCCTAAAAAACGTAACAATATTTGACTAATTGTGGCAACCTTTCTTCCATCTTTCGGTCTTGGGTATCGATAGTGCACAATAGCACACTTGGTTTAATCATCCATTTGTCTATTTGGATTATGTCTGCCAGGGTTACTTGTGAGACTTCGGCCGAATCTCTTTCTTCTTTCTCATTTATATTCAACAAGAGTTTCGCTATATTCATTTGACTCAATGTCTCAGAATTGCCCTCGCTATCAATACCTAACAGAGTACCATCTATAGAACCAAAAGCCTCTTCAAAGGATTTCATTACCTTCCTGGCTTGCAGTTTACCTTCTGATATACTGTGCTCCCATTCTTTCAATAGAATATTTCCTCTGGTCTGCTCCAAAATGGAAAACCTGGGAGTACTTCTAGATTCCCTGTTGTTTGTAGCTATTACAGCCTCTTGAAAGGCGACCCGAACTGCTCCAGCTTCTCTCTCTCCGATAGATAAATTTTCTAATACTTTATCAACGAGTAAGCAGTTGTCCCGAATAATCCCTACTTTGGCAAGTAAAATTTGCTAGGCTGCAGAAACTCTGCTCCGAATCTCCATCGCCTGGGACTGGAACATCTGGATATTTTTAACTTTACTTTCAGTGATTTCCGCTCTAGCCTACAACTGCTCCATCAAGTCTCTTTACTGGCCTACTTGCATCTGACTGGTATGAGCTACCATCTCTGCTTGTTCGAGCTTAGCTGTGAGCAGCTCGATTTCCTTTTTATCGGCCATTCTTGCTTGTTCCATTCCCTGTGTTTGCTTGGTCCTTAGTAGCTTCCTCTGCCATGCCTAGTTTAGTTTTTAGGGTTTTGATGAGGTGATTTTTTCGCTTCAATTGGTTTTTCAAAACCCCGACTGAAAATTGGTTTGTTGTAGCATATGCCCCTAACGTTCCGGCTATTTCTGTTGCAAACTCCTCTTTCTTCTTATCTTTTCCATCGGTCAATACCTTAAATTGTTTGGCTGTTGATTTTGCTTCTTGGTAAAATTCTCTTTTTACCACAACTCTTCTCTTCTTATAAAAAAAGAACTCATTTGAGGGGAGCTCTTCCATCCTTACAGGTCTCAATTCTTCATTGAAAATCCACCCTGCATCTATGTTCCCTTTAGTTGACTGTAAGGGGGTAATGGAGGTAATGGGATATTCTATTTTCTTAGCTAATTGGCCTAGGGTGATAACTGGAGTAGGCTTCTTCGATGGATCGGGAGTTTTTATTTCTGTTTTCGGGTTTCCAGTTTGCTCTTCTATATCTTGTTGCTCTTCTTGTCTGGGTGATGTATCTTTGGGGCCTTCGGCTTCTTTCTACTTCACCTCTGTTGTTGTTTCATTCTCACCCCGTAATGCTGGGGGAAGAAAACTCCGCCGATGTTCTTAGAATTTCAAAACATCGTCCCTCTCTGCGGGTGCTAGGGCTTGTATCTGAGCCAAAACCTCGGTGTAAGATCTTGCGCCTTAGAAAATGTCATCCAAGGGTGAATTTTCATGTTCAAACCTTTTAATCTACAACTGGCCAAGTGATTACTTACGACCCTTTGAGGATCATGCTTCTTGAATTCGAGATGAACTAATTCCAGGTCTTCCAGGGTTGCTGCCTCAGCTTTAGCATGCCCGAAATCTAACAAAGAATAAGAATTTAAATGAATAGGAAAAGGTGGCCATACCTTCTTAGAATATCCTTTAAGCTCCTTACTCATGCCACCGATTACAGTTTACCTGGCAACCTCACGGCAAGCCAGCTTTTTGGGTATGAATAATGGTAATGCATGTGGGGGAATAGAAGCCTCGAAAACACTGAGATATGAGAATTCTGCTTCTACATACTAGTCATCTATACCACTTAGATTCATCACTATATTGTCCGAGATCCTGGGTGGCGGGTGGCCGAAAATAGTGACATGCAGAGGCACCATTACCCAGTTAAATATTTCATAGACAAAATCTGCCACTTTGTTTTCCCACAATTTTGAGTGGTAGACTTGGATGGGTTTGGCCTCTGATGGAGTCCAACTCCAGCTCATTAGTGGAAAGGGCGTCATAAAACACATGACGTCCATGATATATGTAGACATAAAGAATGAAGCCATATTTCTGCTCTCCTTCTGTCCTTGATACTCTGTAACTCGACTGGTCAAGCTATCAGACAACATTTTAGCCCAGTTGAAGAAACAGCCTTCGGCGAATGAATGTATTAGGGGCACCCACTGAAGGAAAAAATGTGTGGTGTCCTCTCTCCCGATAATTTGCAGGTCATCATAGCGACATATTTGAACTGTGGTTCTAGAGAAGATATTGAGTATATGCCATTACTGTCTGCCCTGAACTTTGTAGGGTGTGAAACCCAATCTTTGATTAAACTGGACATAGTCTTGTCGTACTGCACACATTCCTTCTGTTTAAAATTCTCCAGGAATTCGGCATTGTATGTAAGGTCTGACATGGTTGGCAACTTGTACATAGCCTGCAGTTGTTCGGGTCTGAAAGTCCTAATAGTGACCCTCTGCTCATTGATGATTGTTCTGGTTGGTATATCCACATGGTCTAATGCCCACCGAACCATATCGTAGTAAGGGAGAAGTCGTGGCCTGGCCGCTACTTTATGCATTCCAGCTTGGAAAACGATCTTATATTTGGTGGTCAGGTTGTCTTTATCATTGTCACTGGAATCATCCAAATAATCTACCAATTCGGACTGTAGAACCTCAGAAACAAACGATCAGGTCTTAACAGAGTCGATACTTCGAGGTGAAGTATCAGAGACGTTGTCTGAACCTTGTCCTGAAACCTCAACGTTGGCTTTAGATGCTTTTCGTGGGGCCATGGCGGGGGATTCTGCTTTAGCTCTTCTGCGATAAAAATAGGTATACATACAGAAATTAGTTCGCTGAGAAAAGTTTGCTCTGCGTAATATAGAAATGAATTTGCGAGAACAAAAAACAGATCTATATATTTAAACATTCAAAACTCAGTACCTTTAAGGAACAGAATGGTCAAGTCATTCTTAAAAATAAATTTAGCAATAAAAACCCAATCTTTACTTGTCAGTTCGCCTTGTTTCTAATTAATGCCATAAATTTTGACTACTCATAATGCAAGTTGGCACAAGGAAAATTTAAGCTTGCCTCATAGACTGTGCATGAATCGAAACACGGGAAAAACTAGCTTAGCTTAATTAATCAGGTTTTAGTAACGTTAATTAATCTTTCGGTATTCGCTTCATCGAGAGTTTTCACTCTAACCCTTCCAGCCTCTAAAACCTGAGACTGCGATAGACTGTGATAATTAGTTTCAGTTAATAAAAGACGCAACCAGGATTAAGATTTTTAATTAATCATGTTTAAAGAAGTATCGTGATTTCACGATTCGTGACTTCAAAGGTATAGCTTCCGGGAGGCTCGTATGCTGAGTTGTGAACTCGCGAGATCGCGACTTCACGACTCGGGACTTAGAAGGTATAGCTTCTGGGAGCTTCACATGCAGAGTTATGAAATCGCGAGATCGCGATGATGTGATCTGTTTAATTAGAAGATAAAACCGGGTTAAGTGCTTGATTAATTTGTTTTAAAACATATCGTGGCTTCGTGACTCGGGCTTCGAAAGTAAATCTTTTGAGGGAACAACATGCCGAGTTGCGAACCCCCGATAGAACTCAACCATGAGTAAACCTTTTTCTTTGATCTTAACCTGAGTCACTAAAACAAGAGTTTCACAACTTTGGATATCAGGGTTATGACGATAAGACTTTTGGAGTTAGTAAATGCCGAGACATGAAATCCCGATGATGCTTAACCATGGTTTAAAAATTGTTTAATCTCGCTACTAACCTGAGTAACACTTTTAAAGTTATTTCCCTGTTTCGTTCTTCACGACTTGTAAACTATGTGATCTATAAAACCCGACCTGCGAAATCTCGAGGTAAGAAAGGGGAAAGTCGTTTAAATGAAAAACAGAACTTGCCTTGAGAGTATGATAACCAACGTTGCTTGCATGATGAGACTTCCGAGATTTTGGGAAAAATAAAGGAAAATAATGAAAACCAGCTTTTGATTTCAATCATTAAAATATAAAATTTAAATCGGGCTAAAAAAAAGGCGGCTCCAACATAGGCTCCAACTAGGGATCCTGTTTTCCTGTATGATGAGAAGAATAGTAGACCACGTGCCAATATTGGGTAAATGGAGTCAATGGTTTTAATCCAACAAAAATGTTTCTTAGAACAAGATACCGAAAGGGAAAATAGACTTAGTATTTTACCTTTGAAAATCTTTTCAAAACTCATATACTTTTAAACTTAGTTGTAGTCCCTTTCACGACTTTCTCCTTTTTGTTACTGAATTCAAGTCTACATTAAAACAATCAAAACAATTCTAGGAGACCCAACAGATCTTGTGGCTATCGGCTTGCATCAAAAGAAACGAATTATATTCTTTTAATCAAGAAGCCCTGTCTGAACTTGGGATGGAGATCGGGTTTTGAAAAAGTGGTTACTAGAGCAGAGTGATATTCATGTATAACAACCTTACAGATATCTCAGATATTGCTTCACTGCCAGCGATCCTGTTCAGTACTCCGGTGAAGTTATCTGGCCCCTTTTACTGAATTTCCTTTCACCACTTCGGAATATATTTATGCATTTAAAAGCTGAGACGAGGGCAATCATTTTTGAATTTCCTTTCATCATCTTTGGACTAGATGGGGGCAATCATTTCTAAATTTCCTTTCACCACCTGTCTTATAATTTTCTTTTTAGAGCATGAAGTGGGGGCAATCAATTTGTGTGAGGGCTGATATCCGTGTAGCATTTTTCATTATAGGTCTGTCAACTTACTTTGATTACTCGGTACTAACCTTTCCTCAAATTTCACAACACCTTCGTTCGCAGGAAGAAAGGGAAAAAATAATTTTTGGAATTTCCTATTTGAGCAAGCCATAATCTTCTGAAACTGTTGAAAAACCTAGAAAAGCCAGGACCACTTAAGCATCACTTTGTTTAGTAAGGAATCGAGGAGTTGTGAAGACCAGCTTTCTTTTCACAATCT
>JASDQU010305930.1:31726-45813 GCA_032191745.1 Picea mariana | reverse complement strand
TGGTTTTTCAAAAGGTAAACCCGAAAATAGAAAAGGGTGACAGATAGAGATCTATGGACTAAAAAAACAAAGGTCAAAAAATCAAAACTGAATCTTGAAAATCTTTTTCGGGGGCACTTTACTTTGACTGACTTGTTTATTTCGTCTTGTTCTCTTGTAAATGATTAATCATGGAAATGTTCTTTTATTTATTAGTTCAGATGATGTTGTTGTATCTTATGAGGTTATCTTGGTTTTCTTTGAAAGCCCTTCAAAACAAGTCTTTTAGGGAATCTCACCTTTACCTTACCGTTTCATTTTCTTTCCAAAAAATCAAAAATCTTTTTTATCACCTGTCTAAAGCGAATTTATTTTCCGATACAAAACTTTATGTTTACTTCTCCTGCTCGTTTTGTTTGCAGCTGAAATCCTATAAAAAGGAGAATATGAACATTATCAAGGCTTTCTTAAAGGTGTCGAAAGTTCACGAAAGGAAAAAGAAAATCAAAATAGCAATGCATAAATGAAATATATATATATATATATATATATATATATGTAAAAATATTATATATAAATATACACTTTTTTTTTTTTTTTTGGTGACTGCTTATGTCATATAATGCTTCAAATAACACCCGTTGTCAGGGGCGTTGAGGATTTCACCGTCTTGATTTTCCAGTAGGAAATAATTTTTTCCTTCAAGAGCTGAGACTCTAAATGGCCCATACCAGAGGTGGTCAAATTTACCATGTTTCACTTCTTCTTCCCTCCTTGCATCCCACCTTAATACCAAATCACCTAAGATGAAGTCTCTATCCTTTTCCCTATGATCGAATAATGCCTTCATGTCATCTTAGTACTTCTGCAACTTTTCATCTACTTCGACCCTATGTTGTTGAACCTCAATCAACTGATTTATCCTCCTGGTGACATGATTGGGTTCTTCATTCTGATCTTGCCATAGCTTCATTACTAGGAGCGCTAGATTTATAGGTAACACAAAATCTGTCCCATATACCATCTGAAAAGGGGAAATGCCAATAGAATTTTTTGTGTTTATGTGATTCGCCCACAAAGCGTATTTTAAATGCACATGCCAAGACCTTTTGTTTTCATCCAATACTTTCTTGATTATATTTACCAGGCTCTTGTTAGATGAGTTGACCAGTCCATTTCCTTGGGGGTAATATGTTGTGGAATGGCCAAGAACCATGTTATACTTTTGACAGAAGTTGATCATAGCCATAGATTTGAAGGCTTGGGCATTGTCTGTGACTATCTTTCAGGGGCAACCAAATCTAGACAAAATGTTGTCTTCTAAGAAATCGATTACCACCGAGTCTGTTGCCCTTTTGGTTGGAATGGCTTCCACCCATTTAGTAAAGTAATTTGTGGCAGTCAAGATCCACTTGTGCTGAGCACTAGAATGGGGATTAATCTTGCCTATAAAGTCTAGATCCCATTGCTAAAATGGGGCTTCAGCTTGGACTGGAATTAAAGGTAGTGCTAGGAGTTTCTATTTACCTGCAAATAGTTGACAGGGGTTGCAAGCTCGAACTCTGGCGTTAACGTTGGAGAAATGTTTTGGACAGTAGTACCCAGCCCTCAGAATTTTGTAAGCCGTAGATCTCCAAGCGTGATGCCCCCCACATAATCCCTCATGAAATTCGTCTATAACCCGCTCATTTTTCGATTCGACTAAATAGACTAACAAGAAACCGAGTGGATCTTTCCAATATAGTTGATTTTCGACAATACAATATTTAACCGCATGAAGTTTTAAAGTCCTGGCTTTTGATGGTGATAGCTCACTTGGGCATTTTAAAGTCAGTAGGTATGATACTATGTCTCTGTACCAGCCTGATGATATGAACTTCTCTTCGATCCTATTTGGGCCTTTTTGCTCATCTAGCTCATTTATGTTCATGTCTTGCTTGCATTCCTGCAGGTTGTTTATACCCAGAGCTCTGCAATTTGATTCAGCCAAACGTTTGGCCAGACCTTGTCCATTTACTAGTTTAGTAGGTTTGATTTCTAGGTCAAATTCCTGAATCTTAGCAAGCCATCGTTCTCTTCTCCCATCGCTATCTAGTTGTACCAAAATATCTTTGACAGAACTGGTAGGTACGTACGCAACTATCTTGGAGTGTAATACGTATGTTCTGAATGCCTTCAATGCTTTTACCATGGCGTACGCTTGCTTTTCTATTATATCATATTTAAGTTCTGCATCTCTGAGGCTCTTGCTAAAAAAGGCAATCGGTTGTTCGAAGCCTTCTTCATTCTTTTGGAGGAGTACTGCAGCGAGCGTGTGTTCGACGGCAAAAGAGAAAATAATAAATTCTTTTAGATAATTGGGGCTTGCCAACACAGGTGCCTCACTTATGACTTTCTTAATATGAGCGAATGATGCCTTTGCCTCTGTTGTCCACTTTACTTCGCTATTCTTTTTTAGCATATCTGTGATCAATTTAACAATTTCAACGAAATTTGGGATAAATCTTCGTAAAAAAATTATTTTTCCTAAGAAAGATTGAATTTCTTTTACATTTCTAGGAATATTTATAGTGTCTATCGCTTCAGCTCTCTTAGGATCAATCTTAATTACATACCTAGATACAATATGACCCAGAAGTTTACCTTCCTGCATGGAAAAATGTGAATTTTTTTGGATTTAAGGATAGACCAAACCTGCGACATTTTTCAAATGTCTGTTTAATATGTACCAAATGTTCTTCGTTGGACTTAGAGAAAATAGTCAAATCGTCAAGATATATAACTACAAACTTATCCCTCTCACCGATGAAAGTGATGTCCATAGTGCATTGGAATGTGGCTCCTGCATTCATCAAACCGAAAGGAATTTTATCATACATAAACGTACCCTAAGGGGTAGTGAAAACTATTTTTTATTTATCTTTCTCATTCATGGCAATTTGATTATATCCAGAGAAACCGTCAATCATAGACATTCTATTTTCCCCAACTACCTTTTCTAGTACATGATCCATTTTAGGAAACGGATAGTTGTTTTAAGAGAGGACTTATTTAGATTTCTAAAATCCACGCACAGTCTAATTTCCCCATTCTTTTTTCTGACCGGGACCAGGTTTGCCACCCAGTCGAAGTATCTCAAAGGTACTATACTTTTTGCCTCTAAAAGCTTCTTCACTTCTCTCTTGACCACAGGCAATAAAATGGGGTTGATCTGCCTAATCTTTTGTCTAAAGGGTTTGACTCCAGGCTTTAGAGGTATCTTGGGATCAATCATGGTAGTGTCATAGGTTCTTAACTCGTCGTAAGACCAGCTGAAAACATCTTTAAATTGTCTGAGTAGGTCCTTATACTTGGCTTTTATTTCAGGAGGGGGGATTTTAGATATTTTAACCATTCTGGAATCTTCTTTAGTTCCTATGTCACAGTCCTCAACCTCTTCTTGTTGGGGTTGTAAGGTGGATTTTATAGGTATGTCATTTTGATCAAACAGTCTTTCCAGAGGGATCAGTCCTTTCAGAATCTGGTTGTTTTTAAGGACCAACATGCAATGATTTGCGATTTTGTTTTGAAAAATTTGAGGGTCTTCCCCTTCTTGCATGATCCATATATTGTCATTATGATTTTCTTGATCTGCGTGAGTTTCAGAAAAAACACCTATTGCTTCAAGAAATTTCTTAATTTGTTCATCATCCTACAAAACCTGCCAGTGCTGGATGTTATCTGGTATAGATGGTCTGTGTCTTATCTCTATGTGATACTTCAATTTAAAAGTCATGGGAGGAGTGAAGGTTGAAGCTGCTTTAGCTAATGCATTAGCTTGTAAGTTTCCTGTGTGTGGGATGAAGTGGACATTTACAGACGAGAAAAAGTTTTCCATTAGATCCCAGGCACAATTTATGTATGATCTCAATCTGGGATGCTTGGCCTGGTATTGCTGATTTATTTGTTTGACTATCAACTCTGCATCTCCGTACACCTCTAGGTTTTTTATTTTTAGCCTCCTGGTAGCCTCTAATCCTAGAACCAAAGCTTCATACTCACATACATTGTTAGTATAATCTATATCCCATTATAATCTGTAAGAAAAAGGGACAACGAACTTTCCTTTGGGTGCCACAAAAAACACTCCTGCACCAGCTCCTTTGCTTGATAAGGCACCGTAAAAAAACATCTTCCAGGTACCGATGGTACAAATATCCCCAGTCATGTTACCTGACTCTTCATGCTCTATATCATTTTCTTCTGTGCAGCCATCTAAACTGTCATCAAAAGATAAGATACAATTTCCTAAATCTTGATCTGCAATGTAAATAGGGAAATTGTTCGGATTTTTAGGGTCTCTTACTGTATATGCTAACCTCGTCTCTCTGTACAACCGAGTAAATTGCCCACCAAAAACAGGAATTGTGGCATACGTCATATCCAGTTGAAGAGAACCCCCCATCTTGGCTCCCCATGACCTAGGCAACAGTAAGTTGTACTTGGGGGGAATATCAGCAACAACCACATCCATCAAGACACTCTTAACCGGGACCTATGTCAGGGTGACTACTAAATCCTTTATCATTCCCATGCATTTAACCTTTCTCGAATCAAATGAGTAAAGATCTCCGTAAGGTCTGGTGATCTGGAGGCCCAATTTGTCCATAATAATTTTAGGCATTACGTTATGTGAGGCTACGGAGTCTAGCATGAAATTATGTAGCAGTTGATCATACACGTTCAAAGTGATATAAAAGGGAGCAACGGAGTCTTTGGCTGCTTCAAAATGTGGACGAAAGGTGATTTTGGGCTTATCATCTTCCAGGTTCAAAACGACAGATTGGCTTTCTAGCTCTGAAACACCTATCACTTTGGTAATCTGCTTTCGATAAACTGTGTTTTTCGCTAACTCTACCAGAGGAATTGGTATCTTAATTTTATTTATCTCGTTTTCGAAACTAAAAACTCCGCTTACCTTGTCTGTTTCTCTAGCTGGGACTTCCGAATCCTTCTTTTCCAACTTATTTGTTTGGATTGCCTTATTACTCATGATCTTGGTTAAAGGTGTATTTGTATTAGCTGCTTCGGTTTCTTTGGTTTGAGTCTCAACCTTCTCCATTTCGGGTTGTTGCACATTCACTACTTTCATTTTGTTGTTAGGTAACATGGTTTCTCCCAGGGTAGGCTCATAAGTTTGACCTCTTGGGAGAATTTTCTTGGGTTGAGTAGTTGAAACGGGCTTCCTCTTGGATCTCAAGTTATACTTAGGTTGGACCTCAGCCATTATAATATTGGTTTCTTCTTGATAACTACAAAGGTCAATATCATCTCTTTCTTCACCTTCAATAGACGATTGTTGAGTGTTTAAAGATTTTTCATAATCCTCTCTAGTCAGATAAGGTTGTGTGCAGTCATCACCCAAGTTCGTGACATCATCATCTAGATCTCCAAAATCTTGTAAATCATTCACTCCTATAAAATTTTCATTCTTTAGGGGAGTTTGTATTTTCTGATCTTCGTTTTTTATCTGTCTTTGCTGGTTTGGGGGATTGGGATTCCTCTTGAAATCCTTTTTGTTGAAAGAATCAGCTTTGGCCTATTCTAGATCCATCATGGATATCTTATTAGATAGGTCCTTAATTATCCTGGCCATATCGTCTACTTTGTCATCTGTGTATCTATTAGATCCTAATGGCCCTGCTTGTTCTCTAAAGCGTCTATTTTCTCAGTTTCCCACTTCTACTTTAGATTTTAACTTACTAGAAGCCATCATATTTGACTCAATTTCTACAGCGTCATCCTGCATTCGGTTTAGAGTAGCTCCCCTTCTCTCTCATAAAAGAAGTGCAAAATCTGGTTCGAAAGCCCCCGCGAAAGTTACTTTGGTTACAGGTTGGGATGGTTTAACCTCGGCTAGGATTTTGTTATACAGTGTGTTGAATCTTTGAATAAATTCCATAACTGTTTCTGAATTTTTTATTTTTAAAGACCCAAACTCGGTTAAATAGTATAGGTGGTCCTTTCTTTCACCCCATTGTCTGAGGAAAGCATCTTCCAAGGTATCATAGGACAATATAGATCCTGCAGGTTGGCTCCAGAACCAAGTTTGGACCTAATCTTTGAAAGTTTGGACGAAGAGTCTCGAATACACATCTTCATGTTTGAGACCTAGGATGTCTGCGAATTGATCAAAGAAATTTATGTGTTCGGCTGCAGTCAGATCTCCCTCCCTAGTGAATTTAGGCAAATTTTTTATATAATTTTCGGGAAGTTCATGCAAAGGGATGGGCAAAACCAAAGGAGTGTATCTTGCTACCACTTTAGCAAACACTCCGGGAGGGGGGGCAGGTCCTTGACCTCCAGCTCCTCCCCTAGGAGCACCCCCACCTCCTCCTCCAGGAGGACCTCCACCACCTCCTCTGACAACCCCCCCACCTCCCCCTCCAACAGCTGCCATCGATATTAATGGAAAGTTGTAAAGGGGGTTTTGGAAAATTAAAAGTGAATCTTTACTTTCTTCGTGGAGCGAAAAATCCGATGATGAATGATAAGGGATGCGAGGGCTTGGCTCTTTGGACTTGCAAGAGATGAAATCAGGAGAACCGATGGGTGTGGAAACTGGGTGTGTGAAAAATTCTTCAAGACTGGGTGAGGTTGCGAAATTTAACTGAAGAGTCGATGATATATCGACTGCAGATGAATTTTCTAAAGGGCTTTTTCCCTTATGTGATATGGAGGTTATCGAGTGGGTTTCACTCTAACTTCGGAGCAATTTGATGTTAGATCCTTTGTATCGAAAAGAGGACTATCTGAAGTTGATGGTTCAAAAGAACTCTTGGTCTTCAGTTGTGGGTGTTTAAGCTAATTGACTATAGGGGTCAGCTTAAGAGAGCCTCTCACCTTTAGAATCTTCTCAGAATTTGTAACGGGTGTGGTCTGTTTACCATCTGGGTTTTGTCTGGTATTCCTTCGACTGGATGCTAGCTTATTAATCGTGGAGTCGCCAAGTGAAAGAATGGGAAGCCTTTAAAAGGTGTGCACTCTTTGTTCACTATCAAAGGGTAACACTTTCAACAAAAAATGTCATTCTCCCAGGGAAAACGATTTCGTAACTTCAGTCCACGGCAACAGCGCCAAAAAGATGTTGTTCCAGAGTCTATACTTAAGTATTACAAGTACAATGTCTAGGCATCCGAAAGTGAGTGAGGGGTATGTAAGGAAGAAATGTCAACCTTCGGCAAGGGAAGCTATGGCTGATTTCTGAGTTGGTGTTGTCTAGCTTCCAACTGTTCTTGAATGGTTATGTCCCTTTCAATTGTTGCCCACGAATGTTCAAGTTCAACCCGTGTAGTGGCTGCTTTAAGAATAGTATCAAAAAGGTTTAAGGCAATATGTGTTTGATTTGATAGTCTGGGTTCAATATTAGGTTGTCTTGTCATTGGGACAATCATAGAGGAACAGAATGATAAGAAAATCTCAAAATCTTTTAGATGTTGTCTCGATTTAGGTCTTATAGAGGAGAGTTTATAGTTCCAGTAGTGAAAATAGGGTGCAAACCAAAGGCCCTTTCCCGTAACTAAGTTATATTTAATAAATTATGTATGAGGTGTGAGAAAACATTAAGCTGTCTACTATGCAAGGCTCCTATCAAGGGAGAATCTGACTTGTAAACAGAAGAAGAAAAAAGATGAAGAAATAATATGACGAACCATAAAATATATATAGAAATCTAAAGTGTTCACTGGTCTTATACGTGCTGATAGCTGGTAAAGAGGAAAAACGGTAAACAATATAGAAAACTAAAATTTATTGACCATAGTAGACATTGTACTAAATTATAGTGAAGCATTCATTAGATAAATATATGAAATGAAATGAAATACGAGATACATGGAAACAAACTCATAACACAGTCGTGATGGAATTGAGAATCTTTGGATCTTCTTTATATTAACTCTCAAGGGAGAGAAAATCTCTATTACAATCGACCCAAAAAGGTCCAGCCTCGTTTCTTTCTTTCTATTGTATATTTATATAGTTTTACATATGATGGAATCTCAATCGCTACAAGATTTTCAGTTACGATAAGAAGGAGACCAATCGTTTCATTTCTTCCTCCTCTGTCTTTATTTGTTACCAGAAATCTGCCCCCTCGCATGCCCGATACAAGTGACACATTTTTCCATCAGCCGAGATATCAACCTTGAAGGTTCTGCTTGACAATTGGCCTCAAAAATGTAACAATCTTTGACTAATTGTGGAAACCTTTCTTCCATCTGTGGGTCTTGGGTGTCGATAGCGCATAATCGCACACTTGGTTTAATCATCCATTTGTCTATTTGGATTATGTCTGTCAGGGTTACTTGTGAGACTTCGGCCGAATATCTTTCTTCTTTCTCGTTTATATTCAGCAAGAGTTTAGCTATATTCATTTGACTCAATGTCTCAGCATTGCCCTCACTATCAATACCTAACAGAGTACCATCTATAGAACCAAAAGACTCTTCAAAGGATTTCATTACCTTCCTGGCTTGCAATTTACCTTCTGATATACTGTGCTCCCATTCTTTCAATAGAATATTTCCTTTGGTCTACTCTGAAATGGAAAACCTAGGAGTACTTCCAGATTCCCTATTGTGTGTAGCTATTATAGCCTCTTGAAAGGCGACCTGAGCTGCTCCAAATTCTCTCTCTCTGACAGAAAATTTTTCTAATACTTGATCAACGAGTAAGCAGTTGTCCCGAATAATCCCTACCTTGGCGAGTAAACTTTCCTGGGCTGCAGAAACTCTGCTCCGAATCTCCATCGCCTAGGACTGGAACATCCTGATATTTATAACTTTACTTTCGACGATTTCCACTCTAGCCTGCAGCTACTCCATCAAGTCTCTTTGTTGGCCTACTTGCATCTGATTGGTATGAGCTACCAGTTCTTCTTGTTCGAGCTTAGCTGTGAGCAACTCGATTTCCTTTTTATCGGTTGTTATTTCTTGTTCCATTCCTGTGTTTTCCTGGTCCTTAGCAGCTTCCTCTGTCATGGCTAGTTTAGCTTCTAGGGTTTTGATGAGGCGATTTTTTCACTTCAATTGATTTTTCAAAACCCCGACTAAAAATTGGTTTGCTGTAGCATATGCCCCTAATGTTCCGGCTATTTCTGTTGCAAACTCCTCTTTCTTCTTATCTTTTCCATCGGTCAATACCTTAAATTTTTTGGTTGTTGATTCTTCTTCTTGGTAAATTCTCTTTTTACCACAGCTTTTCTCTTATCAAAAAAGAACTCATTTGGGGGGAGCTCTTACATCCTTACAGTTCTCAATTCTTCATTGAAAATCCACCCTACGTCTATGTTCCCTTTAGTTGACTGTAAGGGGGTAATGGAGGTTATGGGATCTCCTATTTGCTTAGCTGATTGGCCTGGGGTGGCAACTAGAGAAGGCTTTTTCGGCAGATCGGGAGATTTTATTTCTGTTTTCAGGTTTCCAGTTTGCTCTTCTCTGTCTTGGTTCTCTTCTTGTCTGGGTGTTGTATCTTTGGGGCCTTCGGCTTCTTTCTGCTTCACCTCTGCTGTTGTTTCATTATCACCCCCCAATGCTGGGGGAAGAAAAATCCGGTGATGTTGGAATTTCAAAACATCGACCCTCTCTGCGGGTGCTAGGGCTCGTATCCGAGCCAAAACCTTGGTGTAAGATCTTGCGCCTCAGAAAATGTCATCCAAGGGTGAATTTTTGTGTTCGAACCTTTTAAGTCCACAACTGGCTAGGTGATTACTTACAACCCTTTGCGGATCGTGCTTCTTGAATTTGAGATGAACCAATTCCAGGTCTTCCAAGGCTACTGCCTTAGCTTTAGCATGCCTGAAATCTAACAAAAAATAATAATTTAAATGAATAGGAAAAGGTGGCCATACCTTCTTAGAATATCCCTTAAGCTCCTTACTCATGCCACTGATTACAATTTTCCTGGCAACCTCACGATAAGCCATCTTGTTGGGTATGAATAATGGTAATGCATGCGGGGGAACAGCAGCCCTGAAAAATTTGAGATATTAGAATTCTGCTTCTACATACCAGTTAGCTATACTGCTCAGATTCATCAATATACTGTCTTAGATCCTGGGTGGTGGGTGGCCAAAAATAGGGACATGCAGAGGCACCATTACCCAGTTAAAAATTTCATAGACAAAATCAACCGCTTTGTTTCCCCATAGTTTTGAGTGGTAGACATGGATGGGTTCAACCTCTGATGGAGTCCAACTCCAACTAATTAATGGAAAGGGCATCAAAAAACACACAGCATCCATGATATATGCAGACATAAAGAATGAAGCCGTCTTTCCTCTCTCCTTCTGTGCTCGATACTCTGTAACTTGATTGGTCAAGCTATCAAACAACATTTTAGCCTAGTTGAAGGAATAGCCTTCGGCGACTGAATGTATTAGGGCCACCCACTGAAGGAAAAAAAGTGTGGTGTCCTCTCTCCCATATAATCTGCAGGTCATCATAGCGACATATTTGAACTGTGTTTCTAGAGAAGATATTGAGTATATGCCATTACTATCTACCCTGAACTTCGTAGGGTGTGAAAGCCAATCTTTGATTAAACTGGACATAGTCTTTTTGTACTGCACACATTCCTTCTATTTAAAATTCTCCAGGAATTCGACATTGTATGTAAGGTCTGACGCGGTTGGAAACTTGTACATAGCCTGCAGTTGTTTGGGTCTGAAAGTCCCAATAGTGACCCTCTGCTCGTTGATGATGGTTCTGGTTGGTATATCCACGTGGTCTAATGCCCACCGAACCATATCGTAGTAAGGGAGAAGTCGTGGCCTGGCCGCTACTTTATGCATTCTAGCTTGGACAACGATCTTATATTTGGTGGTTAGGTCATCTTTGTCATTGTCACTGGAATCATCCGAATAATCTACTAATTCGGACTGTAGAACCTCAGAAACACACAACCAGGTCTTAACAGAGTCGATACTTCGAGGTGAAGTATCAAAGATGTTGTCTGAACCTTGTCCTGAAACCTCAACATTGGATTTAGATTCTTTTCGCGGGGCCATGGCAGGGGATTCTGCTTTAGCTCTTATGCGATAAAAATAGGTATACATACAGAAATTAGTTCGCTGAGAAAATTTTTCTCTGCATAATATAGAAATGAATTTGCGAGAACAAATAATAGATCTATATATTTAAACATTCAAAACTCGGTACCTTTTAGGAACAGAACGGTCAAATCATTCTTAAAAATAAATTTAGCAATAAAAACCCAATCTTTACTTGTCAATTCGCCTTGTTTCTAATTAATGCCATAAATTTTGACAGCTCGTAATGCAAGTTAGCGCAAGGAAAATTTAAGCTTTCCTCGTAGACTGTGCATGAATCAAAACACGGGAAAAACTGGCTTAGCTTAATTAATCAGGTTTTAGTAACGTTAATTAATCTTTTGGTATTCGCTTCATCGAGAGTTTTCACTCTAACCCTTCCATCCTCAAAAACCCGAGACTGCGATAATTAGTTTCAGTTAATAAAAGACGCAAACAGGATTAAGAGTTTTAATTAATCATGTTTAAAGAAATATCACAACTTCGCGACTCGTGACTTCAAAGGTATAGCTTCTGGGAGGCTCGTATACCGAGTTGCGAACTCACGAGATTGCGACTTCGCGACTCGAGACTTCGAAGGTATAGCTTCCGGGAGGCTCACATGCTGATTTGTGAAATCATGAGATCGCAATGATGTGATATGTTTAATTAGAAGATAAAACTGGGTTAAGTGCTTGATTAATTTGTTTTAAAACATATCGTGGCTTCGCAACTCGAGCTTTGAAAGTAAAGATTTTGAGGGAACAACATGCTGAGTTGCGAACCCACAATAGAACTCAACCATGAGTAAACCTTTTTCTTTGATCTTAACCTGAGTCACTAAAACAAGAGTTTCGCAACTTCGGATATCGAGGTTATGATGGTAAGACTTTTGGAGTTAGTAAACGTTGAGACATGAAATCCCGATGATGCTTAACCATGGTATAAAAATTCTTTAATGTCGCTACTAACCTGAGTAACAATTTTAAAGTTATTTCGTTGTTTCGCTCTTCACAACTTGTAAACTATGTGATCTATAACACCCGACCTGCGAAATCCATAGGTAAGAAAGGGGAAAGTCGTTTAAACGAAAAATAGAACTTGCCTTGAGAGTATGATAACCGACGCTGCTTGCATGATGAGACTTCCGAGATTTTGAGAAAAATAAAGGAAAATAATGAAAACCGTCTTTCGATTTCAATCATTAAAATATAAAATTTAAAACGAGCTAAAAACAAAGGTGGCTCCAACAGGGGCATTAGCGATTGGATCAACTATCAGATATTCCAAAGTGGAAGTCTGGGGACGTTGTGGATTTGGTTGTGCCATTTGATCGAAAATATGCCAGAAATCGTCAAGGATTTCTTGATTCATATATTTTATTTGATCTGATTGGTTATCTAATCCTCTAGGGTATTTGATTGCACTCCCTCTATCTTGAATTTCGGGTATGCCTTCTTCTCTCATAGGAGATTTAGGATTGGGTGGTGGGTCTGTCTTAGCTATCCCACTGGTTTCTCCTTCTCCTTCCTCCATATTACAAGAGTTTCCCTCTTCTAAAGGGTTGAGGGGTGGAAGATCTGTGCTCTGAAAGCTTTTCTTAGTCCCTTTAGTTTTTCTATGAATCTTGGTGTGGGCTACAGTTGGTGAAACTACCACCTGAGGGATTCGGGTAGATCCTTTCCTAGCTCCAATCGAAGCTTGAGACTCTGCTTTTCGGATGATGTTGTCTATGAAAGTGATTCTTCCAGGGAGCACCGAACCCTAGGCTTTGGTAATTTTTGGTGGGGGTTTTGGTTTTTCAAGATCTTTCTTCTTAGTCATACACACTTCACACAAAAAATAGGAAAATCAAGAAAGAAAAAAAAACACCTATGCAACCTCTTAATGCCTCAGCTGAAGGTAATCACTAGTATAAGCATCTTACTTATTGCCTGCATAGGTTCTTACCTTCCATATTCAATACCTCGTCCTCCAGAGACACAATCTATGCTACCTTTGACATTCTTCCCCTACAACGGCGCCAAAATGTTGGGCTCTAAAGATGTCTAAAAACAGCCTTAGTTTAACATTAATTTATGAACTCGAGGATTCGTCTTTTATCTCAAAGAATATCGGCAAAGTCTATGCAGATAGCTCATAGAGGCTAAAATCATGTAGTGAAAGAAAATCTGAGTTTATCAACAATCAAGTTCCTCAAACATTCATTAAAGATTCTAGGAATTGAAATCTAAAGATATGCAATGGAAATGAACTAATTAATCTATTGAATTCATTTTAAGACCAGTAATCGAATCTAGATAAAGACTTGCATAAATGACTATTATTATGAAACAAATTGCTGGAAAGAAAAAGGCGAATTAATCTATCTATGGAAATAAACAGAGACTGTAATCTAGTCGAAAAGAGGCAACAATTGTATTTCTATTGAAAGGAACAACAACTATATTCTAACAGAAAGGAACATAAAATGTAAACTAAGTAAAAGGAACAACAAATGTAAACTAAGTGAAAGGAACAAAAAATGTAAACTAAGTGAGGAACTGTCACGCATCAAATCTCAGTAATAGAAATTGGAACAACAATCATTTAATGCTTCAGGGAATATATATCTCTTGCAATTGACACAAAATCATCAACACACTTATGTATTCATTTAACTACTGTAAAAGAGAATCGAGTCACAAAAAAAAAATTGAACTGATACAATTACAGGTCGAATAGTAGCTCCTTCAGACTGGGCCCTTGGTCCTTAGAAGCACTGCTATTTGAAATTCAGTATATAGAAATGATAAAACCGCTCAAAGATTCTATTGATTTCATAGCTGATACAACATTTTACAAAAACTGCTAACGCATAGCAATTCTAAGTTTTGAGTTCTTGGGTGTAATTCTTCTACTACTTTTCAAGATCTATTTACCCCTTATATATTACAATAATCTTGGTAAATTAAGCTATCTTGAGGATCGCGAGATCCTCAAGATTGCTTTACTATTACAATATGAGCAACTCGATCATCTTCAAAACTACCTTGCACCA
>JASDQU010305929.1:39090-50963 GCA_032191745.1 Picea mariana | reverse complement strand
CCTAATGTGGAGAAAGAGTTTTCATCATTTACCTCTCTTTCGGGACCTGCCTATTCTTCATGATGCAATTCTTCATTATACTCATCCATGTTTTCTTCTGTTTTCTCCCCTACTGCACTTGCTCTATCCTCAATGTTTTCTGCTAGTTTCTCGACTGTCTCAGGACTCCAAACCTCTTTCCCTATTTCAAAGTTTGCTTGAAAGAAAGGTTGGGACTTTAGTTTCTGAGAGTTTGGTCATTGAGGAGAAGCAAATTTAGATTTCGATATAATCTTGTCAATATAAGTCTTTCTTCCTCCTCTTCCTCTACCCCTGCCACCTATAGGGTCAGTTTCTTTGGAGTCTCCGTGTCCTCTCATGCAATATTTATATTTGAAAGAACACAAGTTCTTTTGAAATCTATAATTACCTTCCTCGACAACGGTGCCAAAATGATGATCACTGTAATTGCATATTTAACTAAGAAATCAAGTGCTACATAAATTGTTGACCCAGGGAAGTCTGTTTATTTCAAAGGTAATCACGCACTGTATATGCTCAATCTCAAAAGCAATCTATAGTTGTAGTAAAAATACATTAATCACACCTTTCCTTGAACAAACTGAAGTTCTACTTTGAATTACAGGAAAGCAACCTACCTATTGCAGAGTTTAAAGTTTAAAGAAATAATTGTCCAAAGAATCCTGGATTACATTAGGAAATAACAACCTAGGAAAGAAATCCTTCAAGACACTGCAAAAGGAAAGACCAACTATCTTGTAGCAGAGAACATGACCCTATTCACCAAGCAGGAATCTTCAGCACCTGTTTCTGATCATCACACTTTCATGAACTCATTGCTAATTGAAATGATTGACACACACTGAAGACTAACTATCTCTTAACAGAGAACAGGACCCTATTCCCCAAGCAAGAATCTTCAACACCTGTTCCTGATTATCACGCTTTCATAAATTCACCAGACATGATTGCTAACTAGAATGATTATCAGTTACCTAAGCATGAATTATATGAAAACAATGTAACAACTAGTAAAGCAGAGTTTCATCAAGACAGATTTCAGTAAAACAATGTTTCAGCAAAATAGAATTTAATCAAGGCATGAATAGAAATAACACTAACACACTACAAAGCTAATGGGTGAATCTTGTGAAGAAGGTGGGCCCTCCCTTCTCACAATATTCCCCTAAAACGAAAGCAACTAGAAAGAAATGCTCAGAAAAATATTTTATTCATCTGACAACTATATCATATTACAATGTCTGAATTAAAACATGTCCTTCTCTATAAATCCTTTCTTAGCCAACCCGAAGCTCTTTCTAATGATGATTTCCCCTTATTTAAATAGGAGAATCCCCTCGATACAATTTGATCATCAAATTACATGTGTACATCTGAGTTCTATTCTTAGTCAGATCAAATCTATATACTGGAATAGGATATCTTGGTCTCCCGTAATAGAATGCTATTACAATAGTTGAAAAGGTGCTGAGTGAGGTGTTGTTGTTGCAGCTGGAGTAATAGCTTCTTTATTTATCTCCTTGTTGTTGTTGTTGTATGTTGTTTCAACATCGCAAATCACGGGCTGTTTCAGCAACGAGATTTGCGTTCTGACTGTTTCAGCAACGTGGTCATGCAGTAGCGATGGTTAATTCTGGCTCAAGGTGCAACTGTTGTGGTCAATTCAAAAAATTTATGTTGTTGTTTCAGCATCGTAGACCATAGAGAGTGTAACAACTTTTTCTTGTGGAGTTGTTGTTTCAGCATCGTAGACCACAGAGAGTGTAACAACTTCCTCTTGTGTGAGTTGTTGTTTTAGCATCATAGACCACGAAGAGTGTAACAACTTCCCCTTGTGTGAGTTGTTGTTTCAGCATCGTAGACCACAGACTGTTTCAGCCACGGGATTTGCGTGCTTTGATTGTTTCAGCAACGGGTCTTTAAACAACAATGCTAATCTACAGTTTGAACTATTTCAGCACTTATATATTTTTTATCAACAGTTAGGTATGAGAGTAATGTAAAATTATATGAAAAACAGATTAAACATATAGTAAAGAGAAGAGATGTTGTATACCTTTGGAAAGATAGGGTAAGGTGATAATGTGAGTTTAAATGTGAGTGAAACAAGGATGTAATGGTAGCAAAAACTGTGAGAAAAAAGGTACATTGTAGGGTCCTAACATCTTTCAGACAAAATTTCCTTGGATATGCCATGCAAGCATGCTACTTCCCTCATATAGATATCAACAACATTCGTTTCCTTATGAGTAATCTTGTCCACCACCACCATGATAGCATCAGGTTGCTTGCTTGTTCTGGGAAATTTGGTGATGAAATCCATTTTCACCACTTCCCACTTCCACTCAAGAATGGGTAATGGCTGTAACAACCCAGTTGGGTTTCTATGCTCAGCCTTTACCCTTTGACACTCCAAGCATTTAGCGATGTATTTAGCAATTTCCCTCTTCATGCCTGGCCAATAATAGTGTCTCTTGACTGTTGAAATTGTTTTCCGATATGCTGGGTGTCCAACATAAGGTACATTATGCATTTATTTTAAAATCATACTACTCAATTCAGGAGAATTGGGTACATAAACTATGTTCCTGTACAAGAGAGTTCCATCAATTCCAAATTCATAATCTTCAACCTTTTGGTGCATTATACCTTGCTGGAATTTTGTTACCAATTCCGTGTACTGCAAATCTACTTTTGCTGCCTCGAAAATTATTCCTTTAAGATCAATTTGACACATGCTAATGGTTTTAGCATGCAGTTCATGCACTCTCCTACTAAGTGCATCAACCAATTTGTTCTCCTTTCCTTTGATGTGCTTAATATCAAAGCCATACTCATAGAGGAATTCCAACCATCTGCTCTTCCTAGCATTCAAAGTTGGATGGTCAAACAAATATTTCAGACCATTATGGCCCGTCCTCAGCTAAAACCTCTTTCCCATGAGGTAGTGCCTCCACTTCTTCAAGGAATGTACTATGGAATCCAACTCCAAATCATGAGTGGCATATAGCCTTTCATGCTCTTTCAATTTTCTGGATTCAAAACATATCACAAATCCATTTCGAATGAGTACTCCAACAAGTTCTTCTTTGCATGCATTTGTGAAAACCATGAAATCTTCATTTGGATAAAAACTCCTCAGAATTGGAGCATTGGTTAACAACTGCTTCAATTGTTGGAAGCTCTTTTCACATTCTATTTTCCATTGAAACCTTACCCCCTTCCTTTGCAAGGAAGTGATTAGGTGAGCAATTCTCGAAAACCCTGCAATGAACCTTCTATAGTATCCATCTAGACCCATGAAGGATCTGACTTTTGTCACATTCTTAGGTGTTTTCCACCCTTTAATGGCCTCAATATTTTCAAGGTCCACTGCTATCCCTTCTTTGGATATGATATGCCCCAAATAGTGAATTTTGTTTTGATAAAATGAGGACTTTCTCAATTTGGCATACAACTGGTGCTATCTTAACACTTGTAACACCATTCTCAAATGATGTTGATGTTCTTCTTTTGACTTGGAATATACAAGGATGTCATCCAAAAAGACAATGACAAACTTGTCTAAATATTCCCGAAAAACACCATTCATCAAACACATGAAAACATCTAGTGCACTTGATAACCCAAATGGCACCACTATGAATTTGTAATGACCATACATTGTCCTAAAGGTGGTCTTGTTGTTGTATTTATATATGATCCTTAATTGATGATATCTAGACCTGAGATCAATATATGAGAATATCCTTGCATCTTTTAATTGATCAAAGAGATCATTGATCCTTGTAAAGGGATACTTGTTCTTTATAGTTACCTTTTTCAATTGTCTGAAATCGATGCAGAATCTCAATGCCCCATCTTTCTTCTTCATGAACAAGATTGGGGCACCACAAGGTGACACACTTGGGCGTATATACCCCTTATTTAGTATATCTCCAATGTGCATTTGAAACTCCTTTAGCTTTGGTGTACTCATTCTATAGGGATTCTTTGATACTGGAGTTGCTCCAGGTATCAAATTTATAGAGAAATCAATATCTCTCTTTGTGGGTAGTCCTAGTATCTCCTTGAACACATCTTCAAAATATTTCAGGACTGGATGATCCTCCATATTTGGCACCTTATTCTTATATGCTTCCTCCATATGAGCTACAAATATTTGGCAGCTCTTCCTATAACACTTCTTCAACTACATTGTTGATATCTCTTGGATAGTAAATGCCATAGGAATTCCTTGAATTGTTCTTGGGTTCCCTTCCTCATCCAGGAAAGTAAATTCATTTTTATGACAATCTAAAATAGCATGGTGTTGTTCCAACCAATCCATACCAATTAGATAGTCACATGAACCCAATGGAAGGATGTTCAAATATGACTTGGTACTTAGACCATTCATGTCCACTGGACATGATTTAACTAGCTCAACAAGTTTTGTCTTGGCTCCTGTAGCCATATATACCAGCCAACAATTCTCATGCTTGCTTCTTGGAAAAATAAGTATTTCCACAACTTTAGGATCTATGTAACTATGACTATCTCCTGAAACTATCAAAATAGTAAAGGCATGGTTATTGATCATACCTTCTACTTCAATCATGTGTGATTGAAACTCTACTTGCTTGTTGTCTAGCACTGCATAGATCATTGGTACACTTATGCCCATGTCCTCCACTATTTATGATTGTCATATATTGTGGACAACTCTCACTTTGTCACTTTTGTGAGGACAATCTCTATACTTATGGTCTCCTTTATAGCCCCAACATTGAATGGGTGTGTTCCTTGGCCTTTTCCCGCCTACCTCATCCATTCTATGCTCTCTAAAACATGGATGTCCTTGAGGACCATTTATGAAAAATTGAGGCTTGTTCCCCTTCTACCTCTGTTCCTTCTTAAAAAAATTCTTATCCTCCCAAGCCTTCTAGAAAGTAGGATTTCCATTTTTCTGATCATACAAACACTTTTCTCTCCTTGTGGTTTCTTCCAGAGTCTTGGGATCATCATATTGGATTTTATCACTGATGAAATATGGCATCCCACTCAAATATCTTTGAATCTTTACTGTCTCATCCTTGATGAAGGAGACATACTTCAACAATTTTAAAAATATCCTTTCATATTCATCAATAGTCATGATGCCTAGTTTGAGTTCAAAGAACTCTTTCATATTTTTGTCATAATACCTCTTGGTCAGGTATTTCTTCTCAAAATGCCTTTGAATTCCTTCCAAGTTACATTTTTCTCTCTGAGGTGTTGCACTTGCATAATATGATCCCACCACATGGATGCCTTTCCTTTTAGCTAATAGATATAAATTCTTCCCTCTACATGAGAAAAATAGTTATGCAGTTGGAAATACCTCTTCATGCCTAACAACCATGTCTCAACATCTTCATCCTTCTTGTGCTCTCCATCAAAATTAGGAGGTTTGATCTTATTCATTTCTGCTTTCAACTGATCCACCCCGTACCTTCTATGATGATTCCCGACAAGGGGTGGACTTGATCTATTGTGTGATCTCCTATGGGAAGGCTTTTGGGAGTGATGGTGATGTCTTCTACCACTCCTTGATCTTCCTTTCTTTTCAAGGGTCCTATGGATTTCTGATTTGCTAGAGCCACTCTCTGTATCCAACTTCTTTTCAATTTTTTCCATGCTTTCCATAAACTTCATATTGAAGTCTTCTTGTTGTTCCTTGGCCTTCATAAGCCTCTCATGATAAGCCTTGTGGCTCTGGACATATGTTTGCAATTTTATGATGGTCTCAACCATATTTACGTCTTCCTCCTTTCCTCCTCCATGTCCATTGGAGTTGGTTCCTTCCATACCCAACTGGACATTCAACCCTATGATTTCATATTCTTGATTGTAGGATATCTGTGTATCCTCCATCATTCTACACTCTATGTAGACTCTGATATGACAACTATTGATTCTGCAAAAATGTGCAGCCAACAGATCTTTGTCATGCTAATTGTTCTTAATAATTTCATGAAAACATGAACCATTCTGATTCATTAATATATATCAAACTTATTTTCTTCTGATTTTCTGAGAAATTGACTATTCAAATCTGATTTATGGGTGAACAATTATATTATATTGTTCAATACCTTTCCAATTCTTTATTCCATGCTCAATTCTGAGTTTTGAGTAGGATGTTATGGATACTTGAACAATTTTCCATTTCAGTGATGCAATCCTATACATGGATTTTTCTAACTTAGAGTCGAATTGGCTCTTGGATCCATACTGGATCCCTCCTTCATGTTTACATGCCTTCCTTACTTCTTTAGGTGTAGGTCTGTGTAATGAAAAAGCCCACAAGATCCTTCTCTAATACCTTTTACTGCTCTTAAAACAAAATTTTGGGCGTTATCCCCTTTCCTTCATCCCCCAAATTCATGTGACCAGGGGCTATGACCCATCGCTAAAAAACTAGGATCTTATCTTGTGATTTGGGTCTCTGAGGCTTCAGAGGATCTGCCTCCATTACAACACATTTTCCCTGAATGATGATTCTCTGAATACTTGGAGGACGTACAGATCAACAGTTCTTATTCCTTGTTTATATATACGATGGATAAGAGATCCAAGACTTTGAATTCACCAATTTTTTCAACTCCCAACTTTCAAATTCCCCGGAGTGTCAAATTGGAGAACTCGCAAAGGATGGTGGATCGACGGTCCAAGGATTCTCAACATCTAATGACTGAGATTTACTACAGAACTTTGGGCTTTAGGGATTTCCTAAGAACTTCTTCACAGATCTCCCAGAGTGTCAAAATACCAAAGATCCTATCATTCCTCCACGTGTCATTCCCTGATCAATGGTCGAGATTAACTCTGTCCCTCTGAGATTTCTCAACTCAAGTAACCTGGAAGTCCATTCCTTCAGAGTACCACTTCTCCGCACCACAAGATTTGGTGCCACACGTCCTCCATGATCAATGGTCGATATGGAATCCAACCTTTAGGCCTTCAGATTTCCTCAACCCCAACTGTTTAAGCCTTGAATTATTCAGACCACGAGATCTACTACTGTGTGTCCTCCCCATGAACGATGAGGATTTACTCTGCTCTTCGGAGCTTTAGGGGTATCAAATTTCTCTCACTCCATTCCTTCTGAACACCGAGGTGGAAAACCCATGGGGTTCACTTAGTACTTCACAACCAGTTGCTACGTGGAAGATTCCAAGAAGCAAACATGTGGCCCAATCTAAGGGGGTGAAACATGTCAAGTTCTAACTGCAAAATCAACCTTTCAAAAACACATAGCTCACTTACACATGACACACATATTGTATGTCCACATCACCCTAGGTGACATCATCAATCCACGTCACTTTAGAATTTAGGGACTTCACGACTCCAGGACTTCGGAGGTCCGAAAGTTCTTACAACAAATTTTCCTCAAACGTCGAACTCACCAACTGCTTAACCTCCTGGGGCCCATGAATTACAACTGCCACCAATCAAAGTGGTGACACGTGGCCCCACTATCGAGTGACACATATCAGGCCCCAATCGGTACTAAGGGCCTGTCAAAAGTAAAAAAATGAGTGACACATGGCATACCTAGGTAGGTCCATGTCACCCTAGGTGACATCATAATGCCACATCATACCTGACACTTTTGGACTTCGGGAATTACCTATCTGCGACACTTTCTCAAAACTATCAAAGTTACAAACTGTCAATAGGTCCATGTCACTTGGTGATTTCATCACGTCACATCACTTTGGCAACCCAGGACTTCAACGATTCTTCTCATCGAAAGTTTTTCCAAACTATCGAACTGTCGACTATCGAATGGGTCAACATCATCCTCAACGCTTCAGAACTTTAAAAATTTGGTATATTTATTCTCATATTCTCACTTAAAAAACTAATGAATTGTCTACTACCAATGGATGCTTCCCATATATTTAGGACTTCGACGATTTCACTGCTGAACACCCCACAACCCCCAAAGTTTTGAACTCCGAAATTTCTTAATTTGAGGACACATGTCTGTGGGAAATGGACGGTCGAGATTAGTTTCATACTTTGGGACTTCTACATTTTTCTCTGTTATAATTTTAAAATGGTTGGAGGGGTGAAGTTCGAAGGACTTATGTGCTTAATCGCTATGCACCTTCTCCAGATATGACGACTATGGGGGATATGTCTTCTTCTAAACAGATCCAATGACCCAAATTTAACTCTATGGCCCAATACCACATCTACCATGGTTTATCAAACCGCTATACCTCTTGATATTCTCAACACAACCAAGGTGTTCCCTCAACACCCTCCTTACACTCTGTACATCAATTCCTTGTGGAATTTTGACTCCAAATTACACATTTGTGGCCCATCCAAGTTCAGTGTGGAAACCATGGGCTCTGATACCAAATTGTAATGTCCCCTAGCCACCGCGGTTGGGGACACACCACTACTTCAAAACCAAACTTCTCTCAAACCAATTGTAACACACCCCAGTATTAAGCCACTAGGCTATGCATGCTCTGTTTGAGATCATAAATACACACACACACACACACACACACACACACACACACACACACATATATATATATATAATGAAAATTTAAACAAATATAGACATTATGTTCATACACAGATTCAAGAATAAGTGACAATAAACACATGCATGCAATATATACAGGCAATTCTGATAACATTATAACACATGTACAAGATACAGAACATACAATTAGCATAGAATTGGTACTTATCTTTTTATGAGAATACCACCAACTACGTGCAGACCTTCGATGAACCTCCCAACCTTAGACCATGCTACTCTAAGATATCAACAGTGGGTCACCCCCAAGCTGGGACTAAAATTTACCTAGGGTAAACGAAATCCTAGGCTAGGATGAGACTACAGAAAGATGCACAATGCAACAAGAAGTATTCCCTCCAAGGAGATTACTTATGCCCACTACTCATATACTCTCATTCCCCACATGCATATCCCAACCCAGGAATATATACCTTCATTATTCCACAGTCCATTGACTGCTCCACTTCCCTTCCAGGGCTTCAACAATAGACCAGATCAAGAATTCTTAGAGCTCTGTAGTTGTTGTTGGACTCCCTCTAGGAGAAATCACTTCCCCCAACAATATCTCTGACCTAGAGAGAGTTTCTCATAGGCCTAAAAAACTACTTCTTCAACCATGGGCCTGACAACCTACCTCTTCAAACCACAATAGAAAAAATGGGTAAGGAAAGGCACTACTCAACAATTACCGAGGTTCATGATGGCAGAGGGTTCAACAATGGCAGAAATTGGCTGGCTTTATGCCTTCTCAGTTTATGAGTGAATGGGGAAAATAATGGCCAAAATTGTGAGTGAATTCATGAGGAAAGATCACAAGAATGGTGAGAATGGTGAGAATGGTGAGAGAGAACCCCCACAATGATGGAATTCCCCACATAAATATATATGCATCCTGAATGACACTTGGCTCTCAAGGATCTCATTCCTCTCCACTTGGAGTTCATTCCTCTCCCAAAAGAACTTAGAATAACTAGGTTTATTTCCCAAACTTTAGTAATCTAGGAAACACATTATAATATTCTCTCAAGATTAGCCCCTTTTTCCTAGCCTCTCAACCCCCTTTCCTTTCCCTTCATAGTGGAGCTTAGTCCTCCATAACTCTTTCTTCATGGTTGGTATACACGCAACGATGTGTTTTATTAATAATCTTCGTAATTACATGTACAAAAGTAGGCTCTCTAGCCTTAGCATATAGGCTCTCTGGTCAGAGTTGAATTGGGAGGCATATCATATTGACAATTGCAAGTTTGAAAGAGGATTTCCTCCTCGGTGGTGAGGAGTATATCGCTTTCCACTGGGCTAGTTTTGCCACTTGGGTGAGAAAAAAAAACCCTTAGTTTCCTTGTTAGGCCAGTAAGATAATACAAAAATTAGTTAGTTTATTAGTGGCTAAACTAAAGAGAAAACAAGAAAAAAACAACAAAATACTAAAACTGAACTAAGCATGTAAAAACTCAAATGGATGCATGAAAGAGACACAAGAAATAATTACCAATGGGAATGGTCTTCGAATTGATAAAACCTAGAAGAATTATGAAAACTTATGAGTCCCCTCTTCCACCTTGGGAGGGCCCTTGAATACCCCAAATACAAATATCTCTCTCTTATAAAAATGGAAATACAATGGTGAAGAATTGATGGTTGAATGTTTCAAATATCTCTAAGAGAATGATGGATTCTCCAAAACTAAATGAACAACATAACAATAATCAAAATTATTCTTTTTGTTTTCCTACCTTGGTCATGTATTTATAGGACCAATGCAAGATTTTTCATAGCTTTCTTGTTATTATAGGAAAATCCCCGTACAGACAGGTGAATATCCCCTTGGACTCTAGACCCCTTGAATCTAACTAACACTAACATCCCTTTGAATCTAACTAACTAATCAAAAAGAGAAGGAGAAGGAAGAAAGTTTGATGCATATTATTCCGATGTTTTTCCTCACTGCCTTCGATCTGAGATTGATCTCCAAACTCTTCAGCACCACTCAATACCTGCAATGCAATGGACAACAAAAGACAAAGAACCTCTACTCTACTCTACAAGATTAAACTAATTAAATTCATCTATCAAGATTGAAAATCATTTGCAACAATACATGATCTTGAAGGGAATAGGCCAAGTAATATTAATGAGAACTTTAAAGAGATACTTACAATATGTAGATGAAGTTGCAGCAGCCTCTCCAAGTCCTCCTCGTCCAACCCTTGCATAATGTTCTCAATATCATAAACGAAATCTTTCTCCCAAGATCATAAGTTTGATACCTAAAATTTCCTTCATGCCCCCTTCTCCATGGAAAGCCCTCATTATATAGGAATTGGAGGCTTAACCACCATAGAGAGGATCACTAATCAGATCCACTAAAATGGGATCTCCAAGATATTTAGGGATAAAATATCTCTTAAGGATTTTAGGGAGGAAATATCTCTCAAGGATTTTAAGGAGGAAAGATTTCAACCATCCATGAGATCCTCAACCTACCCTAAAAAATAGGAAACCAAATGTGAGGTGGATTCTCACACTAAATTAATTTCCTTTTCATGAATATTAATAATAATTCATGTGCACGTAGTATTTTGACCTTCATATAATATATTTCTCCTCCACATTAACTAGGGATTGTGACATATGTTATTCCATGGTGTCGAGGTGTATGCAACACTTAGCAAGGTGCATATGACACTTTTATGACACTTGCAACACTTAGGGAAAGGTACCTAGGTGTGAAAATTTGATGTGTAACACAACACTAGTGGAAGTTCAAGCATGAAAACAGTACACACATATTAGTACCACATAGAGAAGGTACAACACATTCAAAAATCGTAGGCATAGACCCAATGATAAGATTACCATAGTTTCATGGGGATGGTCAGAAGACCCAAAGAAGCACCTATTTGTGTATGAGTGAATATGGGAAGTGAAAAGAGTCATTGATGAGGGAGAAAAAGTATCATAACTAGCAATAAAATTCCAAAACCACGCGTTAGATTGGTATATGAATATAGAAGTAAACAATCCATAGGGTGCACCAGAAAAAATAGCAGAGATCAAGTAGGCACCGATCACGGAGTTTCAGAGGCCGAAATCAAAGGATCAATTTATGAATGAGATGATTTAGGTTATATAGAAACTAGGAGAGTCTATATGTGAAATCGATAAGAATTTCAAGACATTGAAAGGTAAACTGAAGTATCCCATTTCTGACATGCAACACAGACAATTGTTTATAAACTCTATGTTAACACACTTCAAATATCCACTGAGACAA
>JASDQU010305929.1:18148-38527 GCA_032191745.1 Picea mariana | reverse complement strand
CCTAAATTTAACTCTACGGACCAATACCACATCTACCATGGTTTATCAAACCACTATACCTCTTGATCTTCTGAACACAACCAAGGTGTTCCCTCAACACCCTCCTTACACTCTGTACATCAATTCCTTCTGGAATTTTGACTCCAAATTACACATTCGTGGCCCATCCAGGTTCATTGTGGAAACCATGGGCTCTGATACCAAATTGTAACATCCCCCAGCCACCGAGGCTGGGGACACACCACTACTTCAAAACCAAACTTCTCTAAAACCAAATGTAACACACCCTAGTCTTAAGCCTCTAGGATATGCATGCTCTATTTGAGATCACACACACACACACACACACACACACACACACACACACACACACACACACACACACACACATATATATAATGCAAATTTAAACAAATATAGACATTATGTTCATACATAGATTCAAGAATAAGTGACAATAAACACATGCATGGAACATATACAGGCAATTCTAATAACATTATAACACATGTACAAGATACACAACATACAATTAACATAGAATTGGTACTTATCTTTTTATGAGAAGACCACCAACTGCGTGCATACCTTCGATGAACCTCCCAACCTTAGACCATGCTTCTCTAAGATATCAACAGTGGGTCACCCCCAAGCTGAGACTAAACTCCACCTAGGGTAAACAAAATCCTAGGCTAGAATGAGACTATGAAAAGATGCACAATGCAATAGGAAGGATTCCCTCTAAGGATCCTACCTACACCCACTACTCATATACTCTCATTCCCCACATGCCTATACCACCCCAAGAATATATACCTTCACTATTCCACATTCCATTAACTGTTCCACTTCCCTTCTAGGGCTTCACCAACAGACTAGATCAAGAATTCTTAGAGCTCTGTAGTTGTTGTTGGACTCCCTCTAGGAGAAATAACTTCCCCCAACAATATTTCTCACCTGGAGAGAGTTTCTCATAGGCCTGAAAAACTACTTCTTCAAACATGGGCCTAACAACCTAACTCTTCAAACCAAAGTAGAAAAAATGGTAAGGAAAGGCACTGCTCAACAATTATGGAGGTTCACGATGGCAGAGGGTTCAACAATGGCAGAAATTGGCTGACTTCGTGCCTTCTCACTCTGTGAGTGAATGGGGAAAAGAATGGCCAGAATTGTGAGTGAACTCATGAGGAAAGATCACAAGAATGGTGAGAATGGTGAGAATGGTGAGAGAGAACCCCCACAACGATGGAAATCCCCACATAAATCTATATGCGTCTTGAA
Source organism: Picea mariana (assembly GCA_032191745.1). NCBI lineage: Eukaryota > Viridiplantae > Streptophyta > Pinopsida > Pinales > Pinaceae > Picea > Picea mariana. The sequence continues at coordinate 37,246 of JASDQU010305929.1, read as the reverse complement.
TGACACTTGGCTCTCGAGGATTTCATTCCTCTCCACTTGGAGTTCGTTCCTCTCCCCAAAAGAACTTAGAATAACTGGGTTTATTTCCAAAACTTTAGTAATCTAGGAAATACATTATAATATTCTCTCAAGATTAGCCCCTTTTTCCTAGCCTCTCAGCCCCCTTTCCTTTCCCTTCCTAGTGGAGCTTAGTCCCCCATAACTCCTTCTTCATGGTTGGTATACACACAACGATGTGTTCTATTAATAATATTTGTAATTACATGTACAAAAGTAGGCTCTCTAGCCTTAGCATATAGGCTCTCTAGTCAGAGTTGAATTGGGAGGCATATTGTATTGACAATTGCAAGTTTGTAAAAGAATTTCCTCCTTGGTAGTGAGGAGTATATTGCTTTCCACTGGGCTAGTTTTTCCACTTGGGTGAGAAAAAAAAACCCCTTAGTTTCCTTGTTAGGCCAGTATGACAATACAAAAATTAGTTAGTTTATTAGTGGCTAAACTAAAGAGAAAACAAGAAAAAAACAACAAAATACTAAAACTGAACTAAGCATGTAAAAACTCAAATGGATGCATGAAAGAGACATAAGAAATAATTACCAATGGGATTGGTCTTCGAATTTATAAAACCTAGGAGAATTATGAAAACTTATGAGTCCCCTCTTCCCCCTTGGGAGGGCCCTTGAATACCCCAAATACAAATCTCTCTCTCTTATAAAAATGGAAATACAATGGTGAAGAATTGATGGTTGAACGCTTCAAATATCTCTAAGAGAATGATGAATTCTCCAAAACTAAATGAACAACATAACAATAATCAAAATTATTCTTTTTGTTTGCCTACCTTGGTCAAGTATTTATAGGACCAATGAAATATTTTTCATAACTTGCTTGTTGTTATAGGAAAATCCCCCTTGCAGATAGGTGAATATCCCCTTGGACTCTAGACCCCTTGAATCTAACTAACACTAACATCCCTTTGAATCTAACTAACTAATCAGAAAGAGAAGGAGAAGGAAGAAAGTGTGATGCATCTTATTCTGATGTTTGTCCTCACTGCCTTTGATCTGAGATTGATCTCCAAACTCTTCAGCACCATTCGATACCTGTAATGCAATGGACAACAAAAGACAAAGAACTTCTACTCTACTCTACAATATTAAACTAATTAAATTCATTTATCAAGATTGAAAATCATATGCAACAATACACAATCTTGAAGGGAATAGGCCAAGTAATATTAATGAGAAATTTAAATGGATACTTACAATATGCAGATGAAGTTGTAGCAGCGTCTCCAAGTCCTCCTTGTCCAGCCCTTGCATAATCTTCCCAATATCATAACCAAAATCTTTCTCCCAAGATCATAAGTTTGATACCTAAAATATCCTTCATGCCCCCTTCTCCATGGAAAACTCTCATTATATAGGAATTGGAGGCTTAACCACCATGGAGAGGATCACTAATCAGATCCACTAAAATGGGATCTCCAAGATATTTAGGGATAAAATATCTCTTAAGGATTTTAGGGAGGAAATATCTCTCAAGGATTTTAAGGAGGAAAGATTTCAACCATCCATGAGATCCTCAACCTCCCCTAAAAAATAGGAAACCAAATGTGAGTTGGATTCTCACACTAAATTAATTTCCTTTTCATGAATATTAATAATAATTCATGTGCACGTAGTATTTTGACCTTCATATAATATATTTCTCCTCCACATTAACTAGGGATTGTGACATATGTTATTCCATGGTGTCGAGGTGTATGTGACACTTAGCAAGGTGCATATGACACTTTTACGACACTTGTGACACTTAGTGAAAGGTACCTAGGTGTGAAAATTTGATGTGTAACACAACACTGGTGGAAGTTCAAGCATGAAAAACAGTACACAGATAGTAGTATCACAGAGAGAAGGTACAACATATTCAAAAATGGTAGGCATAGACCCAATGATAAGATTACCATAGTTTCATGGGGATGGATCAGAAGACCCAGAGAAGCACCTATTCGTGTATGAGTGAATATGGGAAGTGAAAAGAGTCATTGATGAGGGAGAAAAAGTAGCATAACTAGAAATAACATTCCAAAACTGTGCGTTGGATTGGTATATGAATCTAGCAATAAACAATCCATAGGGTGTGCCAGAAACAATAGCAGAGATCAAGCAGACATTGATCAAGGAGTTTCAAAGGACAAAATTAGAGGATCAATTTATGAATGAGATGATTTAGGTTATACCGAAACTAGGAGAGTTTGTATGGGACAATGATAAGAAGTTCAAGACATTGAAAGGTAAACTAAAGTATCCCATTTCTGACATGCAACATAGACAATTGTTTATAAAATATCTATTAACACACTTCACATATCCACTGAGACAACAGAAAATTCAAACCCAAGAAGAGGCACTGCAAGCACCGATGCAGTTAGAAGAGAATCAGTGTAAGAAGACAAATCCATCTATAGAGGAGCTTAAGGAAGACCTGGAGAATTTGACAATGCAATTAAATCAGAATAAAAGTAGGGAGAAAAGAGAAGCAATGTGGTGTAGCCTGTGTAGATAAAAAAGAAATCAAAAGAAGGAGTGTTTGACATTTGCGTAGTACCTGGGAGTAGGGATGCCAAATCCATTTCCTACATGAGGGCCTTGGTGTGAAATATGCAACACACACATGCATGATCCTTATCAGCTCCCTATGATGTAGAAGTACAAGAAAAAACCAAAGATTACTTTGTATAAATTTTGTAAGTCAGTATGACATGAAGAGAAAAATTGTATAACTCTGGAGCTAATGACAGAAAGAACCTTAGATGCATGTAGGATGCATTTTGAGTTGATGGAAGGATAGACTGTACCATAGTTTGGAAATGCACAACAATTTCAAGAAGTGTCACAGTTTTAGCAAACCCTGTAGTATAATCATGCACCACAATATCATCAACACAACATGGATCCATAGGGGAACATACGTGGATTCAGAGGTAGAGGAATATGAGGAATGAGAAGAGGAAGAGGGCCTATTATCTGCCATAATTTTCATCAAAAAGGAAACTATTCTAGAGATTGTCTTCAACCAAAAACAACATGTATGTACTATCATGCAACAGATCATCTGATAGGAGAGTTCCCAAAGTTAATGACGAATGTATAGGAGAAGATAAATATAAATAACCAGAATGTTTTGTAGATTGTTGCAGAAATAAGGGATCCCATGAGGAACATCAATATAGTGAGTAGAGAAGGAGTGAAGATAGGAGCAGATGCACAGGATTAGAAGAAGGAATCTCAGTGATGGATTCAGAAGAACACTCAACCACAGTAGCAGTTTGATGCAAAGAAGGAAAGGGAAAATTTCAAGGAAACAAAGAAGGATTTCCTGAAGGAGAATGAAGCATCCACACCAAACACTATGTCAAGGTATGATACTCCTATTTTTGATATGTCTAAGTCTTTGTATCATACTTACAAAGGAGAGAAAACATAAAAAGTAAGTAACTTAAAGAATTACATGGAATCTTTCCTTAAATTACTTAATGATGACGAAAATATCCAACAATATTGAGAGGGCAGGGGGGGGAGTGAATCAATATTTCCTACTTTTTATTTTTATCTTCATCCATATTAAGCACACATATTAATTATTCAATTAAGAAATATATGATGAACAACAAACCCTTATGAACAAAAGATTTTATCGTGGAACCCAACAAGAAAAACCACCAACTCTTTTCACATTAATAAAAAGTTCTTGTACAAAATTGTTTTCAAGCTACAACTTGATGGAGAGACATTCCCCAAGTTTCTTCAGCTACAACTAAAGTGATGCTTCCACACCTCATTCACCAGCTACAACTAGAAGGATATACACACACCCTCATTCACCAGCAACAGCTGGTAGGAGGCTTCAACCCCCTGTTTAGTTAGTCACAACTGACAAGGAAGCACCAACTCCCTCTGTTCACCAGTAACAATTGGTAGGAGGTTACGACCCCCTGTTTAGTCAGCTACAACTGACAAGGAAGAACCATGTCCCCTGCAGGCTCCAACCTTCCTTTGCACCACCCAACCACCCTTAGTTTATAATGAAATTCATTCTCTTCTGTACTTCACTGAATTTGACTCATACAACCATTGTTGTATTTCTACTTGTTTGTTGCAACCTTTGCTTGTATGGTCTTTTGTATCAAGTACTAGATTGCATAAATGATGCTATGTTTTCTTCTATTATTGATCTTCAATAATACATTGACTGACACTTTAGAACAAACAATTCTTCATCTTAGACTCTGCTCCTATTCCTGATCTTCTAATATGAACCACAAAGACACCTTCTTCTCACCATTTTTTTTCATTTATATAATATTCAAACTGGTGTGAAATTTAAAACATTGTGACCCTTTATTTGAACCATTGTACCTTTTCATTTAAAATGATAAACTAAACATTAATTAATATCATTTTTCCTTTTTATTATTTATTCATATTTTCATGATTTATTCTCTTTTAATCATGACCATGTATTGGTTCATTTTTGTCATGAGTTGATCACAGACATGGATCGACTCATTAGATCATACTCTTGTTTCTGTTGCATTCTCAGCTCACCAACAGACCATATTTGATCATCATGCCTCTTCAATTAACTTAATTATAATCATTGTTTTATCATTTTTACAGTGAAAGATTTCCATAAATTGATCACTTTCATGGATCAATTTAATCCTTTAAATTCGATCCTGAACCTCTGTTAATTTTATAAAGAGTAGATTCTATGGAGGTGCTTCCTTCAAGCCATTTCATATGACTATGCCATACAAAGCCACTGGCTTTACATATTCTGTGAAGCCACTTATAGTTTTAAACGATCAAGATTCATTCTTCTAAAGAGACAAATAATTGACGGGGTTTCGACACTTTGTTGTTCAAGTATTCGTGACACCACTATTAAAACTCACGATCACCAAATCATTGATCATATCAGGTGGTTCACGTCTATTTAGCGGTGACATATCAACGGTTAAGTTAGACCAAATCAACGGTCATGACTCGATCTTTGATGGGATGAATGACTGATGGAGTTTTGGTGTTTTTTTTCCCTTCGAGTCATCGTGACTCCAACATTACCAAACTCACGATCAAAAAGTCATTGAAATGATCAGATGATTGATATTTATTTCATGAAGATAGATATACGTTCTATTTTAGACCTAGACTCATCCTTTCACTGTTGAATCCGATGGCTATGACTTGATGACACGATGAGATGGATGGCTGTCAAGATTTTGGTGCTTTGTCCATCGATTCTTTGAGACACTGCTCCTTACAAAACTCCCGGTTGCGATATCACCTATATGATCAGTTGGTTCACATATCTTCCATGGAAGAGATCAACGGTCCACCTTAAACCTTAATCCGATACCTTCTTTCCTTAATCGAATGGTTATGTCTTAATCAGGCATTGAGATGTATGGTTGTCGAGATTTCAGCATTTTTCCTTCGAGTCTTCGTGACCTCCAATAGTTCAACTCGCGGTGACTATAAATGACCTAACATGTGTCCCTTTCGTATTTTTGGCATTTGGGACTTCCGGACACTAGATTTTTTTCTTATAATGAAAAACTCTGAATTGAGACTCTCGGGGGTGACATAAATGCTTGCATCACTTGATGACATGTCACAATCCTATTAGTTGTCACGTGTCATTCATATACGTGATATACATATTCCTATAATGCCATATCAACTTGACACTTGTCAGTGTCTGAGTATGCCACTTGTCCTTAGTTGATGTGGTATGCTGTGTCATTTTTCCTTGGTTCAATTGAAAGACCCTCCAATGTTTTCCATATCTGACGACCCATGATTTCTATTGTGATTTCGCATTTCTCTATTTTGGAATATTTAAGCACTTCCATTCTTTGAATTTGCAGTCAGCAAAACAATGAACCTTCTCCATGTGTCCTCTGGCTCAATGGCCAGGATTGTTTTGTGAATTTTGCGACTTTGAAATTGTCTCTTCGCAGTTTCCCTGCATCACGAATTGCCAAATTCTTTGATCTTGTGCCACATATTCTCCTTTCAACTGACGGTTAGGAGATTCTGTCTCAATTTCACATTTCAGTATTTCAGAAAGCAACATGCTCTTTCCTTCAACTCAAAATCTCTGATTTCCTAAAATCCAGTATTCCACTCTTGTCGGATCGACATCCCACGTCACTCCTCCTTTTATCTTTGGATATAATGGTCCACGTCGCTCCTCCTCCTGAGCTTTGGAGCATTGAATGAGTTCAATGCTTATCCTCCTTGCAGCTATGATGGATCTAACTATTGTTGGTCCTCCGTGCTCCAATCTGACGGTTAGGATCCTTTTACAATTCTCAAGCTCATGGTCAACCTCTACGTATTGATCAATTGTTCATTATTTTCACTGATCCCGATGACATTTCTACAATATTTTCTTCCTTCAGAGATTGATTATTGAATCATTGTTGATCCTATCGTGATCAACAATAGTCAGTAATTTCCTCTCTATGCAATGTGTTATTCCTTCTGAGCTTTGATCTTTTGACTATTCACTTCCCGTGTTCACTCTTTCAATCTCTGCACACAATTTGACATCTTCTTCTGACTGATATACATGTTGACATCAATGAAAATCTCATATGATATACTTCATCATTACAGATCATCACTTCCACTGTTGACATCGATGATAATGTCATATGATGTATTTCATCATTACAGATCATCACTTCGACTGTTGACATCAATGACAATATTTCCAACAATCTCCCCCTTTGTCGTTGAGAGAAACACACTAACTTCATATACAAAACTCCCCTTGTGTTGATGCTTTCTGTTTATGAAGTTTTCCTTTATATGTAGTTTCTCTCCCCCTTTGACATCAATGGAAAAGGGTTTCTTCTCTTATGATCTATCAGTATGATTACTTTTCTGACCACTGGTAAAGCTCTTGCATGTTATTGATTAGACTGAACTTGGGTAAATCTTCCTGTGGACATGTTCTGCCAGTCATAGCTGAATGAATCCCCCTTTCAATATGCTCTCACTCTGCTTCTGACTATTCTCCCCCTTTGTTTCTGAAAAGGTAACTCTTCCTAACAAGGTTTATTCCCTGTTAATTTACTAACTTCCTATCTTAGTTGATTGGCATTTTTTGTGTTTCATATGAGTATTCTTCTTGATACAAATGTTTGTAATGATCGAGTCTTTTCAAAACTTAATCCAATTAATTTCTTATTTAATACTTACCCTTAACTTTTACGAACTATTCTCCCCTTTGTTTCTAAAAGGGTAGATTTTTCTTCCAGGGTTTCTCCTCTTGTTATTACTGCAAGATGTCATGTACCTCATTTTGTACATCAAAATGATACTTGTGTGGATGTCGATGTCCTACTAAAACATTGTGTAATTGTAGCTCATCTTTATTCAAAAAACCCTTGGTTCTATCCATCGATTCTCATCGATCTCTAACTAGGATACCAATTTGTTTTTATATCGTCCATCTTGACATATGTACTCTCAACAATATTATGTATCCTAAGATTGTATCATATGTATGCTTTATTGGTAGAAGCATATCCACAAAGGATACCTTCATCAGATCTAGCATCACATTTTTGAAATTCTCATCACGCCTTTTGATGTAACCCTTACTTCCAAAGACTTTGAAGTATTTTACCAAATGAGCTCTTCCAAAATAGGGTTCACAAATATTTTTACTACTGTTAATCCTGATCTAACCTCTGTTCAATATGACTATTGATGTGCTTACAAATTCCCTCCAATATCAATACTAATTGATGGAATATCCATCAAATAATTAGCTTCATCTTCAGGGTCCTCATTGGGATAGGGACACTTGGATGCAAAATGACCAACTTTTCCACAGTTAAAACATTTGTAAAGAGGTTGGCCTTTGTACTTCCTTGATCCTTTCTGAAGTTTTCTAATGAAATTGGCTTCTTCCACATCAGATTCTTCATGATGGTTGGATTGAGGTTTTTGCTCTTGATTTATCTTTGTGTTGGATGCTTTGAAATCTATTTCATATTTTGCTTATTTATCATGCCCTATTCTCATTTCATATGTTGTAAAGATTCCATGGAGCTGATCAATTGTGAGTGTATTTAGATCGGATCTATCTTTAATTGAAAAAATATTTGCATCATATCTCATAGGTAATGACCTTAAGATTTTGTGCACAATGGGTTTATCTGTAACTTCTTTTTGTTGTTCTAGGATTGAAGATTCATCATCAACGTCATCATTATGTGCACCAGAAGATTCTTTATCCTTGTTTTGAGAATATTCCTTATTAGAAGTTTATCCCCCAAAATCTTGTTATTAACTTCATCAATTTCAGGAGCAATATTTTCCTCATCTTTCTTATTTGGTACTTGGGATTTTATTTTCCATATATTCTTATTTACTCTTGTTGTCATATTGTGTGAAGCATTTCTTATTAACTATTTTCTTGAGTTCCAACAGTTATAAGATTTGTGACCATATTCAACACAACTATAGCATCTCATAGTGTAACAATGTGCAAGAATATGTCCAACATGATTGCACTTCCAACATCTTATATTGTTGTTGAACCTACCAATTTGTTTTCTTCCAGGATGCCTACAGTCCAAGGATTTATGACCATATTCATTACAAGAAAAACAATAACCTTTAAAGACACTCTCATACCTTCTTTGATTGATCCATGAAGGTGTCTCCCTTCTGAAATTGCTTTGAGGACTATGAATAGCTTCTGGATGTCTTCCATGATCAGATCTTATGAATTTTGTAGTGTTTCTTTTATTTCTTGAATGTGTAGAAACTGAGTCATGCCTTCTTTTACTTTTTGAAAATGAATAAGTTGTTTCAAACGTGTCTTCATCCTTTACAACTGAAGGAACTGTGTCAAACCTGTTTTCACCTTTTACAAATGAAGGACCTGCATCAGATTTCTTAGGGATATTGATATTTCATTATTGTATCCAAGGATAGATTTGTCACTTGGTGATCTCTGACTATCCAGGATATCATCTAGGGTCATGGAGTTGATCAAGAACTTGTTTTGGGTGTATGACTTATGAACCTTCTTTCTAATATTCACAACTTCTGCTTCCAGCTCATGACATGATTCTTCCTTCTTGTCCAACTGGTTCCTTACTACATCTTCTCTCCTTTTGTCTTCTTCAAGTTGGATTTTAAGATTGACATAGTTTTCCCTTAGTTATTTTAGATATGCAATGTTTTTTCTTGAGAAATCATCTTCCTTCTTTTCTTATTTTGTTTGATTGATTTCATTATTCATTCTCTTGATCTCCTCTTCTTTCTCTTCTAACTAATTGTCCTGCTCATATATTATCTTTTTACTGTCCTTGAGCATTTGATTTATTTCCAAGACATCCTTTTGACTCTTTTCAATAAATTCTTGAGTGTAGTCATGAAGATAGCTATAGTCTGATTCATTATGGTGATAGAGGTATTTAGAGAGACTCCAATCAACCTTTTCTTTGACCTTTGATAGTTTTTCTTCTTCTTCTTCCATGGGATAAATGATAACATAACATTTTGTTATTGTATTTGAATTGTCTTCTCTACTTATAGGGGAGAATTCAATATCAACATTATTGCAATCAGAAGATTATGGAGAGTCTTTACCTTTATTGATGGTTGAGTCCTCTCTTTTGATTTGATACATCTTCTTGGGAGGATGAGTAGATTATTTGGAGGTATCATCACTAGACATGTCATCTTCAATATCAACCTGAGTAATAGGGTCTGATCCTTTAATTATGTGTGTGTGGTCACATCCAAGGCCAGATTTGTTCAAGGAAAATCTTTGTAAACTGAGAACTTTATCAAGGGCTTTAGTTTCTTTCTTGAATTTTTCAATAGTCTTAAGTTGATCCTTTAGTTTTTTACACCCTTTCTTATATTTTCTCAGTTTGTCCAAAGCACTTTCAATCTCAACTTTTAGATTGACTTCTGCTTCAATGTATGAGTATTTTTCAAAAGAATCTTCATTACTAGTATTGTTGTAGACTAAACTTTGTTCTGATTGAAATGTTTCATTTGACTTCTCATCTAAGTAGAGGTCTTTTATCTTGTCCCAAAGTTCCTTTGCAGAGTTACATTCACCTATATTGTTTTTGACATCATCAGGTAGTCCATCAAGGATTGTATTCATTACCATTGAGTTAATTTTTTTGGCTTTCTTTTGAGCTGTAGTCCTTACTCTATTTGGTGGGAAATAATCAGTGATCATTGAATTCCATACATCATATCCCAATGCCTTCAGATGACTTTCCATTCTTATACTCCAAAACATGTATCCTTCTTTTCTAAGTATTGGAGTTCCATTCTCATTGTAAATCTTTCATCCATCCATGTGTGCTTAATTTGATCTTCCTTTCAATTTTTTAGACTGTTCTTAAAGGAACCTCCCTCTAATACCAATTTATGGAAATATCCAACAATACTAAGAGGGGGGGGAGGTGAATCAATATTGCCTACTTTTTATTTTTATCTTCATCCATATTAAGAACACATATTAATTATTCAATTAAGAAATATATGATGAACAACAAACCCTTATGAACACAATATTTTATCATGGAACCTAATAGGAAAAACCACCAACTCTTTTCTCAATAATAAAAATTTCTTTTACAAAATTGTTTTCAAGCTACAACTTGATGGAGAGACATTCCCCAAGTTTCTTCAACTACAACTGAAGGGATGCTTCCACACCCCATTTACCAACTACAATTGGAAGGATGCATACACACCCTCATTCACTAGAAACAACTAGTAGGAGGCTTCAACCCCCTATTTAGTCAGCCACAACTGACAAGGAAGCACCAACTCCCTCTGTTCACCAATAACAATTGGTAGGAGGCTACGACCCCCTTTTTAGTCAGCTACAAATGACAAGGAAGCACCAAGTCCCCTGCAGGCTCCAACCTTCCCTTGCACCACCCAACCACCCTTACTTTATAATGCAATTCATTCTCTTTTGTACTTCACTGAATTTGACTCATACAAGCATTGTTGTATTTCTACTTGTCTATTGCAGCCTTTGCTTGTATGGTCTTCTATATCAAGTACTAGATTACATAACTTATGCTCTGTCTTCTTCTGTTCTTGATCTTCAATAAGACATTGACTGACACTTTAGAACAAACAATTCTTCATCTTGGACTCTGCTCCTATTCCTGATCTTCTAATATGAACCACAAAGACACCTTCTTCTCACCACTTTTTCTCGTTTATATAATCTTCAAACCGGTGTGTAATTTAAAACATCATGTCCCTTTATTTGAAACATTGTACCTTTTCATTTAAAATGATAAACTAAACATTAATTAATATCATTTTTCCTTTTTATTCATATTTTCATGATTTATTCTCTTTTAATCATGACTATGTATTGGTTCATTTTTTTCATGAGTTGATCAGAGACATGGATCGAATCATTAGATCATACTCTTGTTTCTGCTGCATTCTCGGCTCACCAACATACCATATTCGATCATCACGCCTCTTCAATTAACTTAATTATAATCAATGTTTTATCATTTTTACAGTGAAGGCTTTCCATAAATTGATCATTGTCATGGATCAATTTAATCCTTTAAATTTGATCCTGAACCTCTGTTAATTTTATAGAGACCAGATTCTATAGAGGTGCTTCATTCAATCCATTTCATATGACCGTGCCATACAGAGCCACTGGATTTACATATTCCATGAAGTCGCTTATAGTTTTAAATGATGACGATTCATTCTTTTGAAGAGACAGACAACTGACAAGGTTTTGACACTTTTTCGTTCGAGTCTTCATGACACCACTATTAAAACTCACGATCACCAAATCGTCAATCAGATCATATCGTTCACATCTATTTAGCGGTGACATATCAACGATTAAGTTTAGACCAAATCAACGGTCACGATTCGGTCTCTGATGAGATGAACAACTAACAAAGTTTTGGTGTTTTTTCCCTTCCAATCATCGCGACTCCAACATTACCAAACTCACGTTCATGAAATCGCCGAAATGATCGGACAACTGATATGTATTTCATGAAAATATATATATGGTCTAATTTAGACCTAGACTCATCCTTTCACTGCTGAATCTGATGCTTGTGACTTGATCACACGATGAGATGGATGGATGTCAAGATTTTAGTGCTTTGGTAATTGAGTCTTCAAGACATTTCTCCTTACAAAACTCCCGGGTGCGATATCTTTGATATGATCAGTCGGTTCATGTCTCTTCCATGGAAGATATCAACGGTCCACATTAAACCTTAATCTGATCCCTTCTTTCCTTAATCGAATGGTTGTGTCTTAATCATGCGTTGAGATGTATGGCTACTGACATTTCGGCGTTTTTCCTTCGAGTCTTCATGACCTCCAAAAATTCAACTCTCGGTGACTGTAAATCACCTGACGTGTGTCCCTTTCAGAGTTTCAGCATTTGGGACTTCTCAACACTAGATTTTTTTCTTACAATGAAAAACTCTAAAGTGAGACTCTTGGGGGTGACATAACTACTTACTTCACTTGATGATGTGTCACAATCCTATTCGCTACCACATGTCATTCATATACACGATATACACATTCCTGTAATGCCATATCAACTTGACACTTGTCAGTGTCTGAGTATGCAATGTGTCCTTAGCTGACGTGTTCTGTTGTGTCATTTTTCCTTTGTTCAATCCAACGACCCTCCAACATTTTCCATATCCGACGACCCATGATTTCTATCGCAATTTCGCGTTTCGCTATTTTGGAAGATTTAAGCACTTCCATTCTTTGACTTTCCAGTCAGAAAAATGATGACTCTTTTACACATGTCCTTTGTCTCAACAGCTAGGATTGTTTCGTGAGTTTCATGACTTCGAAATTGTCTCTTCGCAATTTCCTTGCATCATGAATTGTCGAATTCATTGATATTGTGCCACGTATTCTCCTTTCAACCGATGGCTAGGTGGTTCTGTCCCAATTTCATGTTTCATTATTTCATAAAGTAGCATGCTCTTTCCTTCAACTCGTAATCTCTAATTTCCTAAAATCCCGTATTCCACTCTTATCGAATCAATGGCCCATGCCGCTCCTCCTTTTATCTTTAGATCTAATGGTCCACGTTGCTCCTCCTCCTAAGCTTTGAATTGTTGAATGAGCTTGTATCTATGATGGATCTAACCGTTGTTGGTCCTCTGTGCTTCAATTCGATGGTAATGATCCTTTTACGATTCTCAAGGTCACGGTTAACCTCTTGATCGGATGACTACTGAGCTTCTCAATCTGATCGGATGACTACTAATGCATCTCACCATTTCTACGTATTGATCAACTGTTTAGTCTTTTCACTAATCCCAAAAACATTTCTACAATATGTTATTCCTTCAAAGCTTGATCATTGAATCATTGTTGATGCTATCGTGATCAACAATAGTCGCAGATTTCCTCTCTATGCAATGTGTTATTCCTTATGAGCTTTGATCTTTTGACTATTTGCTTCCTGTGTTCTCTCTTTCAATCTCTTCACACAATTTGACATGTTCATCTAACTGATATACATGTTGACATCGATGACAATCTCATATGATATACTCCATCATTATAGATCATCACTTCAACTGTTGACATCAATGACAATCTTAGCTGATGTACTTCATCATTATAGATCATCACTTCGACTGTTGACATCAATGACAATATTTCCAACAAATGATAAGATTTCCATGGATTTGTTTAAAAGCATGCTTGAGAAATATAACATAGAATAAGGAGTAGGAATAGAACCAAAGAATATTAATCAAGTTCATAGAAAGAAAAGAACCAGTAGAGAGATCAAATTGAATGCAGATATATGAGACTTTAATATGGGAAATGTTATCCTAGACTTAGGATCAGATGTCAACATTTTTCCAAAGAAGACTTGGGAAGCAATGTGAGATCCTACACTAGGGTATTCCAATATCGAGTTGAATCTAGCAAACTAGCAGAGAGTGATTCCCATAGGTATATTTAGGAATGCAACAATGGATCTAGATGGTGTGCACACCATAACATACTTTGAAGTAATGGATATGGTGGATGAGTCTATACCATTTCCAACACTATTGGGAATTGATTGGGCCTTTCATAATCATACCATAATTAATTTAAATACTATAAATATGATATTTGAAGTGAGGAACTTTAGGGTAGTAGAAAATTTATATCCCTCATATTGTGAAAGATATGTAGAACCTGTGATTGACAGTGTTCTAGAGGATGATGTGAACCAACTGTATAGGAATAATGCGTGAGAAGAGGACTATGATATTTGAAGTGGGGAACTGTAGGGTAATAGAAGCTTTAGATCCCTCAGATTGTGAAATATATTTAGAACCTATGCCTGATAGTGTTCTAGAGGATGATGTGAACCAGTTGTATAGGACTACTGCACAAGAAGAGGGCTATGTGAATCCAACTACAGATGGAGTACTCAGTTGGAGGAGTATTAATTCTGACATGTCATATTTAGACACTGGAGCATAAAACTGGTAGAAAATATTGTATGAAGTCTCTACTAGGAGGTGCGTCAGAGTTAAACGCACAGTAAGATGGGTTGGGACAGAAGTAAGACAGTTTCCCACATTTAATGATGAAAACGATATAGAAAAATTATTAACCGAGTTTGAATTTGAGGTTTTGGATAGTCAGATATTATTAGTGTTGGATATAGCATTAAGGGACACACCTACACAATGGTGGGGTGAACATAAGGAGGTAATTCACGACTGGTATCAGTGTAAGAAACTAATGCGCATAAGATTTGGTAGGAGTCAACAGGATAGACCCGTACATAAGTATGATGGAAGAGGGAACCTGAGACATCATATAAATGATTGTGTCACTAACTATAGATTGGTATCACCAGGGTAATGGATGCATTACTTTATTCATACATTATAAGAAATACCAAGTAATTGGTACAAGGAGTAGGAAATGCATAGATAAATTGTGAGTTGGGGAGAAGTACATCATAAATTTATTAGGACTTTTTCATTTTAAAGTGAGAATCCATGGGTGTATATAGCATTACAGAGGATCAAAAGGAAGATATTTGCAGAGTATGGGGTAGATACAATGACAGTAGACATATATTTTAGAAAAGAAACACTTGAACAATTAGTTTATTGTTATCAAGTCGCAGAGGATGAGGAAGTAGAAGACAACCCACGTGACATACAGATAGTAGAAAGGGAAGGAGAAATAGGGTTGGAAGGATCCCAGTTACAATCAGAAGAGCTCACTATACCTATGAAGATTAAAAATTTCAATATTGGGAATGAAGAGAATCCCAAGATAGCTAGCATCGGGGATTACCGGGATAGTGAGACAATGGAAAAAATAACTGAATTATTGTGCGAGTATAGTGACTTATTCCTAGACACATTTTCAGAGATAAAAGGGGTAGCAGGAGAACTTGGAAAAATGAAGATACCCCTCAAACCAGATGCAAGTCCAGTTAGACAGAGACCATATATATTAAACCCTATCTATAAGAATAAGGTTAAGGTGGAACTTGACAAAATGCTAGAATCACGAATCATAGAGCTTGTGGAATAATAAGAGTGGATTAGTCCAATGGTGGTCCAAGAAAATAAGACTGGAGGGATTAGGATATGTGTGGATCTAAGAAAGTTAAATGATGCATGCCTACATGATCCTTTTCCTACTCCATTTACATATGAGGTGTTAGAGAATGTGGGAGGATAGGAAGTGTACTCCATCATAGATGGATTTTCAAGTTACCATCATATCATAATTGCTCCAGAGGATAGGTACAAAACTACATTTTCAACATAGTGGGGGTCATATTAGTACATTGTGATGCCATTTGGTTTGAAGAATGCACTAACAATATTTTACAGAGTAGTAGTAGATGCATTCAAGGATTTTATACATATTTTTTTAGAATTTTATCTGGATGATTGGACAATATTCAGTTTATTGAAGGACCATGTAGAAATTTTGAGGTTAATGTTAGAAAGATGTAGTCAATGTCATATTTACTTGAACATTAAGAAATGTATATTCAACACACCCTTTGGCGTCCTACTTGGACACGTTGTATGCAAACATGATTTGATAGTATACCCTGCAAAGATTGTTGTTATTGTCAATTTACCACCACCACCAAAGTAATATTACTGCAAATATTACTGCCCAATATTACTGCAAATATTCAAAGAGAATATTGGGCAGTAATTGGACATACTGAAAGAGAATATGGTGACAACACCAATTTTGAGCTTTCTAGATTAGACAAAAGAATTTCATGTGCATGTGCACGCTTCATCCATCGCACTTGGAGCATTTTTGGCACAACCAGGTGAAGGAGACATTGATCACCCAATATATTCTGCTAGTAGAAAATTATCTGATTATGAACAGAACTACAATACCATAGAAAGGGAAGGTTTGGCTATGGTATATGCCCTACAGAAGTTTATACATTATTTATTGGGGAAATATTTTAATATGTTTACAGATCATTTTTCTTTGAAGTACCTAGTTAGCAAGCCAGTGTTGGGGGGAAGGATCTATAGATGGTTGTTATTGATTCAGAAATATGATTTTGAAATCATAGTAAAATCAGAGAACTTGAATGCAGCACCAAATCATCTATCAAGAATTACTAATGGAGAGGAGCAAAAGAACTTGGAGGAGAGTTTTCCTAATGCTAACTTATTTTCTATTCAGATTGTTGATGATTATTTTGCTAACATTGTTGTATTCTTGAGCACAGGAATGGATCCCAAGGAATTTACTATCGCATAGAAAAAACAGTTGGTAGTGCACGATGCATCCTATCAGATAATTGTAGGTCAGTTATATTATTTAGCTACATATGGAATTATGAGAAGATGTGTGATGGAGCATGAATGCTCCATGGTGTTAGAAGAAGAACATGAAGGCATAGCTGGAGGGGACTATGTAGGAAATCCTACAACATAGAATGTGTTGCATGTAGGATTATGGTGGCCTATAGTACATAAGGATGAAAAGGAATACTGTCAGACCTGTGATGTCTGTCAAAGGGTGGAAAAACCATCCAAAAGGGATGAAATGACACTTATGCCCCAAGTAACTTTACAAGTGTTTTATAAATGGGTTGTGGATTTCATTGGATCCATTAACCCACCAACAAGGAGATCAAAATACAGATACATCATCACTGTGAAAAAATACTTGACTAGATGGGCATAAGCATCCCCAATGAAATACTGCAGTGCAACAACTGCAGTGTGGTTTCTCTTTAAGAATGTGGTGACCAGATTTAGATGTCCTAGAATTTTGTTGAGTGATCAAGGAACTCATTTAATTAACAATAAAATCATAGATATGATAAAATAATTCAAGATATATCATCATAAGAGAAAACCTTACCATCCCCAAGAAAATGGTATAGTAGAAGCTTTTAACAAGATTCTAGAGTATGCATTGACAAATATTTGCAATGTGAATAGGGATGATTGGGATTTGAAGGTATCAAAAATGTTATGGGCTTACAAGACTTCATGCAAGAAACTTACAAGACAAATACCATTCATACTAGTGTATAGGTAGGAAGAAGTGGTCCCATTGGATTATTTAGCACCTAGTCTGTGCATTGCAACAATCACTAACATGACAAAAAAAGGTGTTGTACGAGAAATATTGGATTGGCTAATGGAGTTGGAAGAAGACATAATTTTAGAAGGCTTTCATCAAGAAGTACATAAAACAAAGGAAAAATATTGGAACCATAGGAGCATAAAAAAGAAAAGATTTAAGGAAGGAGATCTAGTTCACCTCTATGAAAGAAAGTATTTACAACACCCTGGGAAGTTCAATATGCACTAGTTAGGGCCTTATCAAGTAGAAGCCATCACAAATGGAGGTGTTGTGCAACTGAAATATCTTGCAGGGAAGAATCTCATAGGACTAGTGAATGGCAGTCGACTAAAGCTATATGAATACAGTAGACCTAAAAACCTAAGGTAAACATAGAAAGAGGAGGTATGATTGTACATATTGTATATAGTAGATGTTAAAAGAACAATACGAAAATCCATAAAAAGAAGAAATATAAAAAAAGACAAAAAGATGGAAGGATATTGGAAAGTTGTTGATGTAATAGATTTGTTAGCATTAACAACGAATTGCAGAAATGAAGAACCTACAGGTAGAGGAGAATCAATTTTGGTTGATAATATCACTAGACAAGCTTAGTTGGAGCCATTGCAGGACAATGCTAAACAACTAGTCATGGAGATCAACGCAACAAAGACAAGGGTGGAACATATAGGCTTGGAGGGAGGAGATATATTGAAGCCCCCGGTCACCATGCAAATGGTAGAATCCATGGCAGAGAAGAGAAACCATGCTTAGGAGAAATGCCAACAAATAACAGAGATGTATGGAGCACTAGCACATGAAGTAAGAGATGCAGGAGTCCATGGGTGACTTGGGATGAGTCACAATGTCAGTGTTGGGGGCCTATTTGCACGGGATAATTTTGGGAAAGAAATGAGGCAGCACCAAAAAATAGGGAGCGCTCCATAATTAGAAGAAAATAATCATAAGAAAAGAGGAAAAAGAAGTGCCAAGAAAAGCAATTACAAAGTGAACAAACTGGTGGATCAGTTGGAAAGTGGACAAGCATCGACTTGGAGAACGGTTGGATCATGGACCAACTAAGATTAAGTCAAGGAGAAAGTGGAGAAACCTAATCTTCTTAGGGTTAGGGTTTTTGTAAGGGATTTGTCCCCATTTTTGTATAAGTAGAAAGTACTAGGACTGAAAAGGTGGTTGGTGAGTTAGTGAGTTAGCCATTTTTAGACAGTGTAATAGTGGGTGGGTGAAACGTTCTCCATTTTTTGAGGACTATTGTGATATATGGAGATCATTTGTAATGGAGGAAGAGATTTACAGTGCGCGTCACTATATTTTGCAAGAATATGAATAAAGAGACAAAGAGGCAAATCTTTGTGGACGTAGCCCTCGGGGGGGGGGGGGG
>JASDQU010305928.1:207822-220206 GCA_032191745.1 Picea mariana | reverse complement strand
GTATGAGTACCTCAAGACATATGATACAAATATTATACAACATGTCATTCCCATGAAAGCTCAAACCAAACCTTTCCAACAAAATATGAGGAAGATGCACCCCAATCTTGAACCTCATAATAAAGCAGAGCTAAATAAATTGTTGGCGGCTATAATCATTTTTCCAATAAGGCATACACAGTGCATATCAAAATTAGTGTCAATAAAAAAAACGAATGGGGATATCAGGCTCTATGTTGATTTTAGAAATGTAAACAGATCCTCAAAAAAAGATAACTACCATGTGCCTCCCATGGAACAAATTATACAATGTGTGTCCGGATCGAAAACACTCTCCCTGCTAGATGGATTCTCATAATATAGTCAAGTCCTAGTAACTTGTGAGGAACAACTTAATACAACTTTCAGAACCAAATGGGGAATATATACCTATAGAAAGATGCATTTTGGATTGATAAAAGTTGGAGCCACATTTAAACGAGCCATGGACATTTCCTTTAGTGGCATCGTAGGAGAATATGTGGTAGTGTACCTAGATGGCATGACCATTTTATTGAAGAATAAATAAGACCATATATCTCACTTGAAGAAGGTATTTAATCAATGCAATAAATACAACATATCTATGAACCTGAAGAAATCCATTTTTGTTGTAGATGAAGGAAAACTCCTAGGTTTCATGGTCTACAAACATGGTATGTGGATTGAACCTGACAAGACCGAAGTGATAGCTAAGATCCCTCCCTCTCACTAAAACATATCTATGCAGTCATTCCTCATTCCTCGGAAATACAAATTTCGTCAGATGATTCATACCTAGTTTTTCCGAGACAGTAAAACCCCTACAAGATATGATAAAGAAGAATGCTCAATTTAGTTGGGGATATAAATAAAAGGAGGCTTTCGACAAAATCAAAGGAGATATTAATCAAACGTTGGCACTGTTGAGTCCAGATTTTGATCGATATTTTATCCTCTACACATTTTCCTCCCATATTGCATTTGCGGCGGTCTTAACATAAAAGAACTTAGAAGGAGACAAGTTTCCTATGGTTTTTATGAGTTCAGGTATACAAGGAATTGAGTTAAATTATCCTAAAGTTGATAAACAAGAATATGCGGTGTTCAAATCTGTCAAACACTTTCGACCATTCTTACTCAAATCTAAAACTGAGGTTATTGTTACTTACCCGGCTATTAGGAACCTCCTGGTAGAAAAGGATCTGGGAGAAAAGAGAGAAAATTGGATTACAACTCTACAAGAATATGACCTAGATATCAAACCTATGAAGATTGTTAAAGGACAAGGGCTATGCAAATTAGTTGCATAATTACCTTGTGTTGAACCTCGTGAAGATGCTCTCTATCAAGATTCTGACCTATTTGAAAAGGAAGTATGCTACATCCCAGTTGATTCAGATCCCTGGTTCTACGAAATGAAATATTACCTAACTCATGGATCGACTCCACATTACCTGGGAACTAAGAAGAAAAGGGATCTAAGGCTCAAATCCACCCACTATAAGTTGATACAGGAAATTCTATGTATAAAAAATTATGATGGTGTTTTACTTAGTTTCCTGGAGAAAGGAGATGCTGAGAAAGTCATGTTCGAGCTCCATGATGGACCCACAGAAGAATATTACGGTGGAGATACCATTGTACACAAAATACTTAAAGAAAGATACTACTGGCCTTCCTTATTTAAAGATGTTCATGCATATGCTAGGAAATGCTAGCAGTGCCAAACCTCAGCCAGAAGAGAAAATAAAGTTTATTTCCCTTATAGCCTATCATCATCGAGTGCCCCTTCTAGTAGTGGGGGTTGGAATTTATCGAGGAGATCAATACAAACTCATCTTAGTTGCATAAATACATTTTATTGCCCACTTATTATTTCACCAAATGGAGTGAAGCAATCCCTTTGAAAACCATCAACAAAAATAAGGTGATTTCGTTCCTTGAATCACACATCATTACGAGGTTTGGAATTCCATACTTTTTAGTTTTTGATAATGCCAAGTATTTTTCTTCTCTTAAGTTAACTGAATTCTACCTCAAAAAAAACATCAAGGTTAAGTACCAACTAATTACTTTCCACAAGGAAATTGTATAGCAGAATACACTAATAAGAACCCCATTAAAATCCTCAAGAAGACTGTCAACGATAATAAAATAAATTGGCATATTTCTCTTTATAATGCTCTTTGGGCTGATAGAGTAACTCCCAAGTCATCCATTGGTAACTCCCCCTTTTTCCTGGTTTATGGAAAAGAAGCCACATTTCCAACCCATACTTTCCTACCCGCTTTACAATTGACCCAATCCATCCAAGATGAAGTCTGTCTAGTAATGAAAGAAAGGTTAAACATGTTGTTAAAACTTAAAGAAGAAAGGGAAAAAGCTAAGATGAACTTGAATCAACACCAATAAATGGTTAAAAGGTGGTTCAATAAATCAAATGTAGGCGACAAATATTTCCAAGAAGGACATCTTGTTCTCAAGTGGGACAAAGCTAATGAACTTAAAGGAAAACACTCCAAATTCTAGAAACTATGGCTAGGACCCTATCTAATCCACCAAAAAATAAGCCCTGGGACTTTTAGGCTCAAAACACTACAGGGATATGAGGAGGAACTCCCTTCCAATGGAAAAATATTGAATAAATACTTCTCCTGATCAACTATGGTGATGTAACGCTGTACATAGTAGTTTTTTAGTTGTAGTATTTTTTTAGTTTTTCTTTTCAATAATATGACTGTTATTTGAGTTTATTCCTTCCCTTTTCTTCACTTTTATAGTTTACAATAACCCTTGACACTCTATTCTACTCTGGACCAACCATTATTTTGCATAAGATACCCAAGTTTATCTCTGTTAACAAATGGTAACACAGAAAAGAGGAACTTATTCATTTGTACCAAAATAAAATCTTATGACCTTTAATTTATGTACCTTTCAATGGTTTCCATCTATTATTCACTCTTATGTGGCCACTCTCAGGTCTCATTGATGTTCCTTTTCGATTTTCCTAAAATATTTTGAATTCATTTTCTTCCATATAAATCCAGTGTCTCTTCCCTTTACTTCCCAATTTTAGAATGCATCATCGATTCGTGTTTGCAGACCCGCTAAGACAATTTCTCAACTGAGACTAGAAAATCAAAATGACTCACGCATCACCCTGCTTCCTATTTATCGTCACCTATATTGCATTCAAAATATCTAAATTCTACATCTAAAAGGTGGATTCATAAGAATAATCATAAGGAAGTTGAAAACGCTATTGAAAAGCATGGGAAGTACATGTAAACCCATCGAGGCTATGGACACTCGCTGGCAGCAGGACCATGCTTGTATGATACTAAGGTATCTTCGTCGGGGCTATGGACTCTCACTAGAAGCGAAGCAATGCCGAGAAAGAGAGGTAAATAAAACACTTTGATATGCAGTGGTTGACTTAATTTTCTTCCATGGTGTCACTCTCACAATTTCACTATGTATTTATGAAGTTTCCCCAAAAAATGATCACTCGAATTATGTGGAAGATCATTGATGACATGTTCTTATTTAAGGCTTGCATAAAGACCATTGAATGTGAGGTACTTAATTTGAATGTTGAATGTACTTTTAAAAAAATGGTAAATGTTTCTCCTATCTAATTGAAGATGCTTTCTCTTTTTGGAATTCAGAGATAATTGGTTCGCTCCAGTAAGTTGTTATCGGTTGTGGGCATTTCACAACAACTCCCCCATATTTATAAATTTTATGGGGCCCCAAAAATAATTTTTTTCCTTTTTATTTTTCACCTATATTCTACCCTACAAGACCTACATCCTTACTTCTCTAAGGCAACCCAAGCTCAACTCAAATCTGTTTCAGGATCGCTTTCATTGGAGTCCTTTTTTTAATGTGTTATTTTAGACCCCGATATTCGCACTTCGATCATTTTGGCTCTTACTATGTTTTCTCTCATGGAGCCCCAAAGTTTGTGATGACCTATCAATCGACCAACCCCTCAAGTGGCTTCCCAAGATTGGATTCTTGACTTCCCATTTTATCGATTCTCCAATGAGTTTTTTTTACTGCTTTTGTGACATAAAAGTGTTTCTAAGGAATCAAAGGAATATTACCATCGATACCATCCTCGTCGAGATCCCTTTTAAGCATCATATTATCACAGTATGAAAACAAAACTCTAATGGACTCTTGACCCTTCTCGTGCATGTCCTGCACTTTCTCCTAGGCTGAAAGAATATTATTCAATATTGTTTTTGTCAGAGATCAAACTTTTCCATATCCTTCAAACCTTCGACAACCAAGTCCCAAAATCCTGTAAAGAACATAGTTTAGTACGCCTTTCTAAAAAAAATACAAATATATTCTCGATACCTTCCCCTTGGGCTTTAGTTTTTCCCTCATCCTGAATCACCCTGATGCCAACACCGTGATGGGTCCCACCTCTTTCTGTATCACTATTCATCAATTGACATGTCATGCATACTCACTGGTCCACATGCAAGGTGATATACCTTTGATACCTTTCCCTTCAAAGTTTGAAAAAACCATGATCTTTCATACTCTGAAAGCTCGACTACAATAATGGTCTTATTCGAGGATTTGGTTTAGCAGTATCCCCGATGTTTTAATCAATACACCTATCTTACTTAATAAACTTTAATTATGGAAATGACATGCATTAACGGGAAAATTTAAGTTCAAATTTGGAAATATCCTCGTACACACATGAGTTATAGCATACTCATGCTAGTTTTATGTGCATTACAATTTCTAAAAAACACCCTTTCAGAACACAACTTGCACTGTAAGTTTTTGAAACTCTGTCCGAGAAGTTTGATTTTCGCCTAGACTCCTTCGCCTACTGGCTTTGATTTCTCTATTACCTGCATTTGTTTGTTTATTGGTAACCTTTTTTTTCTATCGCTTAACCTTTTTTTAATTATTATAGGTAATGTGTTATTATTAAGATAATATGATATTCCTTTTAATGTGTTATTGCATATTAATTTGGTCATTCTTCATGGAGAGGCAGAACCCAAAATGATCTAGGATCTCAGTGTACTTCTAGGGTGTCGCCGGCTCCAAATTGTAACACACCCAACCCATAAATACCCTTTCTAGGGATGGGGCATCAAATTTTTGTTTTTCGTAACTATCTCAAATCCTAATTTCGGGATCTCCATTGGCTATTGCTCGCCATGAGCTTTCTAACAGTCGCCACCACACTAAAATATAATCTCTGGTTTGCAGGGTATTGCCTTCCAAAGTTACCCGGACGATTATTAGCTGGGGTCTTCGGCGTTTGATGCTGAACGCCCCTTTTTCTTACTCCCCGAAGTCCTGAAATATTTCCACGTGGCCTTGGCCATTCGACGATCATCGTTCGGTGTTTTATGTTGAACATCCATTTTTTGGCATTTGTCACTCGTTTAACACCGAAATCCTCGTTTTTTGTTGAACGTTTGATGTTCAACGATCGAAGATCAATGTTGAACGTCCCTTTACTATATTTCCCCCCAAATATTCCAAAGTCCTGAAGTCTTGGACTCCTGGTCGCGTCACCAACCACATTTGCCAGGTGAGCATGAACTAGAAGATGCCACACAACGAGGACTAGAGGTGACACATGTCATGCTCTAATATGCATAAGGGATATATGAATCGTCCATATCTAGGTGACACATGGCACCTTAGATGCGAGTCCAAATCACCCTAGATGACGTTAGTGAGCCACTTCAGCCCCCAATATATAGTCTTCTCACTTCTTTCAATTCTCATGGTTGAGATATGTCCATGTAGATTCATAGATCCACGACTCCCATTACTTCGCAGCTCTAGGATTTGATGCTTACCAAATCCTCACATCATGAATCCCTCGAAGATCCAAGTCTCCAAACTCTCTAATCTAGCACCACGTGTCCTCTACCTATCAACAGTTGATATTTACTTCGTCTTTCGTGACTTCAGGAGTTTTCACACCTTGGAAAATCTTGGCCAAGTTCCTTTGGAGTACCAAGTCTCTGGACTATAGGATCTCTTGCCACATAGCCTCTCATCCAATAGTTCTAGTCCAATGGGTAAATTTTGACAGGGGACAAGTAGGGGCCACATGTCGCTCCACGACGCATTCCCGGTTGGTTGGGAAGATGAGAGGGGTTCTCAATGGAGTTCTTAGATCGACGATTGAGAGGGATTCCAAAGGATTTGAGGATTGACGGTCCACGTTACTTCAGAAGTTCGGCATTCGGGAGTTTGGTGTGTATCTTCCATCTTCCTCTCCAGACCACGCCCGATATATCGCCATGTGTACCTAGCATTCACGGCCAGGATTTACTCTGGCTTGCAGATCGCCAGGGAAACTTGCATGTCCCTATACTGCCAAATACCCAAAATTTCATATAACCATTGATCTGTGTACATGCATCCCTCTATTCTCAACAGTTCAGATTGAATTCATGATTCCGACATTCCAGAGTTTTTGCGCTAGAGCACTCCTATTCTCCCAAAGTGGAACTTCTCCAAAGTACTTAACACTACCCTCCCTAAGCCTGATCTAATGACTGAGAGAGGTCTTCATTGTATCCCCATATCGACAACCCTCGTCAATTCATGACTTTGGCCTTTGAATATTTTCGAGGGTTGTGGATTCATAAGTCCCGAAGTCCCAAAGCCAAAGTAGCTTCTCTCCTTTCGAGCTTAGTGAGGGTTTCCTAACCCTAAGTCATATGGGATCATATTTGGATTCCGGGCTACACTCAACTCTTAGTCGAGAGTTGATTAAGGCCATGGATATGAGCCCTCGGTCACATGGCTGGATATTCTAAAGGAAACGTCCTTCTCCCACAGAGTTGAACTTGACATTATTGCTAAGGTAAACTCAAAGGGTCGACAGGACTTAGACATTTCAGTTAATCCTACCCCAACTCTTTTGTTGATTCACACCCCATAACTCTCTAACGGATAAACTGAGGTAAATCAAAGACCATGTAAATATAGTAGTTTACATAAGAAATGAGCATTTCTAATAATTGTTCAAATACTACAAGACTTAACCATAAACAGAGACATTCAATCATCGCATCCAATATATTGCACGAAGTATGAAAATACTTATCAGAACTGGAAAATGTGAAGTGACCACTGAAAGGGGTGCATGTTTCCACCGAACCATAGGCACCGCCACTCCTGATGGATTTACCACTGGCAACCCCCAAGCTATACCATGATGCTCTGAGAGATATTCTTTCTCCTTGCTCCACAACAGTCAGGGATAGAGGTTACTCTCATCCTCCCATAGGATCTTGGCAACTGATTTTCTCTACTCCAAAAAAGGAGGTATGTGCGATCACTTCCTTAGTCACTCATCAGCCTCATTTATCAGCTTGTATAAAAACCCTACCCATGGATTATTATAGCCAAAATGAGCTTGCTCCTTCTTTATCCTCTCAACTCTAGAGCGGAAAAACATACTCTCTTCTCTTCTCGATATTGTTTTATCTACTCTTCTTCCTTGTAGATATGTCTCTGTCCCCCGAATTAATTCCTTTCTCGCCTTCCTAAGAAAGGTTACGTGGGTTTGAATCCCCAACTTGTGGTCAAGCCTGGAAGCCTTACAAATGGGTACCCTACCCCATCTCCTCATTAACTATTGAGGATGGCCTTCCAACTACCAACCTAACTAGTAATTCATTTCTGGGTTAGAGGATTGTTGAGCAATTACACCGAGTATGTACTGGTTTGATGAGGGTCATCTCAACCATTCTTGGTTTCCCTCACCATATCTCTAATAGAATCCATGGTCTATCTTGGAAAACTCCCACCTTTCAGCAGTTGTGCAACACATATCCAATTTATATTAATAACAAAAAATTCATAGATTGACCCTTTTATACAAAGGTTCATCAAATCAAACATTCACACATATTTAGTCTTCCATAGTCTCTTGGCTAATTATAGTTATATTTACAAACTAGGGGAAAYAGKGGTATTACAATCCCCTCCCCCTTAAAGGAACATCATCCTCAATGTTCTATCTGTCGATGTGTTATGTATGTATAGAAGTAAACAAAAATGGATATGCATGTTTCATGGAATCCTCCATTTCCCATGTAGCCTCATCTGGGCCAAAGTGTTTCCACTGCACCTTGACATGTGAAATGGTTATGTTCCTGAGTGGGGTTTTCTTACTGTCTATTATGCATTGAGGCTCTTGTAGGAATTCTTCCTCAGGTTCCACCTGAATCACAGACTAGTCAATAATATGATTAGAATCACGTACATACTTCTTTAATAAAAAAACATGGAAAACATTATGTTCCTTCACTGTGGGAGGAAGTGCTAGCTGATAGGATACTGGTCTCACTCTATCAAAAACTTCAAAGGGTCCACAATACTAAGGTGACAGCTTGGCACGATCTCCCATACTCAAAGATATTTTCCTAGATCTAACTCGAAGAGTCAGATGATCCCCTGCTTTGAACTCTCTAGGAGTCCTTTTCATGTATGCATAGCTCTTTTTTATATTATGGGATATCTTCAAATTTTTTCTGATCTTAATTACTTTTTGTTCCATTTACTTTAGCATATATGGACCGATTGTAACTTTCTCAACTAGGTTGTTCCAGTTGATTGGAATGTTTCATTGTCTTCCATAGAGGGCTTCAAAAGGGATAATTTTTAATGACTCTTGATAGCCATTGTTGTAGGAAAACTCACTAGTGGTAGGTAGTCTTCCCACTTCTTGGGTTGATGCATTACATGCATCCTCAACATGCCTTCTAATACTTGGTTTACCATCTCTGTATTCCCATCAATTTGAGGGTGATATGATGTAATAAAGAGCAATTTTGTTTCAAAACAAACAAACAAATATTTCCAAAAGTTTGAAGTAAATTTTGTATCTCTATTGGATATAATTTCCTTAGGCATGCCATGCAGCCTAAATATCTCTTTCCTGAAAAATTATGGAAATATCTATTGCCTTACAAGTTGACTTGACAATTATGAAGTGAGAAACCTTTCTCAGTTTGTCCACAACTACCATGATGGTGTCGTTCTGTTTGGTTTATCTTGGTAATCCTGTGATGAAATCCATGGAGATGGTTTTCCATTTCCATTCAGGAATTGGCAGGGGATGAAACATCCCTGTTGGGTATCGGTGCTCTGCCTTGAATTTCTAACATTCTACACTTATCTAAGTAATTATCTATGTCCTTTTTCATTCCAGGCCAATAAAATAGTTTCCTAGTGGTCGTGATCGTTTTCTGATAACCACGATGACCAGTATATGGTATTTTGCGTAGTTCATCCATTATGAACCTCTTCAAGTCATCACAAGTCTTAATATACAATCTTCCCTTGTAAATCAGTAGGCCATGATTAATCATCTGATAACCTTCATACTTCAGCCCTGTGGGCTCTTTCTTTAGGTATGATGTCACGGTCTTGAAAAATGCATTTGTTTCTTGTGTAGTTTTGACCCTATCTTTGATGTCTGATTCACTAGTACTTACAGCTGCCAAGTGAACTACTTTCATACTTATACTAAGCGAATCATCCACCCTATTCTCCTTTCCTTTGATATGTTCTATTTCAAAATCAAACTCACTAAGGAGAGCCATCCACCTAGCTTGTATCACATTGAGTTTTGGTTGGTCAAACAAATACCTCAACCCACTATAGTCTGTCATAGGTACAAATATTATACCTAAGAGGTAATTCCTCCACATTTTTAAAGCATGCACTATGGAAACAAATTCCATATCGTGGGTCACATAATTTACTTCATGCTCATTCAATTTTCTAGATTCGTAGCAAATCACATGTTCTTCTTGCATAAGGACTCCTCTGATCCCTTCCTTGCAAGCATTTGTACACACAAGGAAGTCCCTTTTTAGGCATGCAATATTCAGTACAAGCGCATTGGTTAGAAGGTATTTCATTTCTTGAAATATTTCTTCACATTCTGATGTCTAAATGAATTTAACCCCCTTTTTCTGGAGAGAGGTGATTGTGCAACCAATCTTGGAGAATCCCTTTATGAAGCTCCTATAGTATCCTGCTAGGCCCATAAAGGATCTGATATTAGATACATCTTTTGGAGTAGGCCAATCCATGATGGCTTTAATAATTTCAAGATCAACTGCCACTCCTTCCTCAGAAATAACATGTCCTAAGTAATGGACTTGTTTCTGGAAAAAGTCACACTTACTAAGATTAGCATAGAGCTGATGTTCTCTTATTACTTGGAGTACTAGCTTGAGATGTTCTTCATGTTTTTCCCTTTTCTTGGAATAGATTAGGATATCATCAATGAAAAGCAACACAAACCTATCCAAGAAATTTCTGAATACACTATTCATTAAGCACATAAAAGTGGTTGGTGCATTGGTAAGCCCAAATGGCACCACCACAAATTCATAGTGACCATATCTTGTCCTAAATGTTGTCTTGTGTATGTCTTCATCTTTAATTCAGACCTGATGGTATCGAGACCTCAAGTCAGTCTTGGAGAAGATTGTAACACCCCTTAATTGGTCAAACAAGTGATCGATCCTTGGCAAGGGATACTTATTCTTGATGGTCATATTATTGAGTTATCTATAATCTATGCACAGTCTAAGTGTTCCATCTTTCTTTTTCACAAAAAAGGCTAGTGCTCCCCATGGAGACACACTTGGCCAAATGTATCATTTGTCTTACATCTCCTTCAACTATAGTTTGAGCTCAACTATCTTTGGTGTACTCATCCTATAGGGTTTTCTAGACATTGGCATCGTTGTTGGTACAAATTTTATTGAAAATTCAATATCCCTTCTTGGAGGTAGACCCGACACCTCTTCTGGGAATACATATTTATATTCTCATAATATGGGACGGTCCTCTAGGATGGGTTTGTGATTCTCAACAGAGTTTAGTACTTTTTATTGCATACAAGGGACATCCTTTTTTTCAATACTTCTTCACTTGGAGGGATGATATTTGTCTCACTGAGACAAGATTTTGAATCCCTTGTAGGGTTACCCTTCTTCCTTTTTCATTTTTCACACTCCAAATTTTTACTGTAATAGTCCAAGTTGGTTTTGTGGGCAACCAACCAGTCCATGCCAATCAACAAGTCATAAGATCCTAAAGGAAGTATGTTTAGGTTCACTTGGGTGGGTAACCCACTTATAACGAATTGGCATGCTGGTATGAACTCTGTTACTTTTCTTTTGGTTCCAGTGGCTAGTTGTACCATTCATGATTTAACATGCTTAACTTGTTGCAATTTACATTTCTCAATAGTTTGAGGGGAAGAATAACTCAAATTAGAACTATGGTCAATTAAAATGGAAACATGATTTTTGGAAATCGTACCTTCCATATCCACCACTAAAGCTTGGTGGTTAGCTTGTCTATTGTCCAATACTTCATAAATTTGTGGCATGATCCTAGCCACATAGTTGACTTTGTTAGCCTTTTGGACATTGTAGACCCTCTTATTGCTTTGTTTCCTATGCAGACAATCCCTCAGTAGATGTTCCTCTCCACAACCCAAACATTTCAAGGGTTCTCGCTTCTTGTTATGAGTCTTACTTGGAAATGCTCTGAATGGTTTATTTCCACTCCGGGATGGAAAAATTTTTTGATACACAATTCTAGTAGGAAAGCTCATCCTAGAGCTCTTAAATATTGAGGGTTTAAACCCCTTCTTCTTGAATCCCGAATTGTTTTTTTTATTCTATTCTTCATGGGGTTCTGTCTTATTCTTGAATTTCTCATAACAATACCTTTCTTTTCGAATGGTATATTCTAAGATATTTGTCTCATCAAACTCAATTATGTCCCAGTAGGACTAAGGTAATCCACTAATAAATCGTTGTATATTTACTTTTTCATCCTTTTTGTGTTGAAATATTGTAACTTCAAAGAGTATTCTAATTATTATTGATGCATTATTCATTATATCAATGCCCTTTGTGGATTGATCATGCCGGGTATTGTAAATGACCAAATCCCCTTTTGCGGATTGGTCAAACCCTAATTGTAATAGGAAGAATGAGAAGTTGGCCCCAGAATATATTAAAGGTGGTTATAACCACCCAGAATAAGAAGTCAGCCCTGCCAGTGAAAAGACACCTCCGTCCACATGTGCCAGATTGTATAAATAAAGAGGCTAGCGCCTCATTTGTATATACACTCACTTGTTCATCAGAGCCCAAGTTCGGAGCTGCAGTCGAAGAAGAAGGAAGAGAGAGAGAGGTGCATTCTTGGGAGAGGACTTTCTCTATTTGTTTGAGTTATCTCTTGGAATTGTATTGGCTATCTATATTAAGGAAGTTTTTGCTGGGTTTTCTCCCCCATGAGGGTTTCCCAAGATAA